>JABXWE010006415.1:0-31949 GCA_014611495.1 Limonius californicus | reverse complement strand
TCTAGAATTATTGCACTATATTTCGCAATATGATGAAATCCTCCAGCTGCTGGATCCTTTCGTTCGTTTTTCTCCGAGTAGAATTTAACATCTCCTTCGGCCCGGTTGCTTGCGGTAAGCGCCGTAATCAAGTACTGCAGGGGCGGCTTGATTTTTTGATGGGTGTCCATCGCGTGAATTTTCGTATCGCTGTTTTCACCGTGGGGTGAACAGAACCAACGACAAGTGTCGGATTTAAAGAAACACGCTGGAATTTTAACCCTTGAAAGGCAATTATTTGCGAATTTGTCGATCGCCTTTGGCGGATTAATATCGAACCCATTTCCTGACCCTCTGGTTGTGCCGCTGTTGCGATGAATGCATTGAAGTTTTGGCCCCTAACGTTGACTCCATTCGATCCATCTTCAGGGGCGTGTCTGTGGATTTTTTCTGCTTTCTTAAGAACACAAGAACACCCCAGATTGTGCCTGCTTCTCTCTCTCTCTCTCTCTCTCTACTCCCTTCAACGAAAACTACGGTAAAAGAAATTGTTTCTCATATTGTGAAAAACTGTTTCCTACTTTTATTTTCAAATTTCACCTTTTTTTTTGATGCGACAAAAAGCGACCGTCAGTCGCTAATTGTCATTTTCTTTTTTTCTGTTAACTGGAAAGTGTATCCATAGATTGTATTTTTTTTGTAAACTCAGACGCCACTGGCTGCGTAGATTTGTTTTAAGAAATTAAATGCCGTAAGCCAGGGACGGCGAGCCTCGGTTTGAACGTTCAATTAACCTTTTGTATTATTTGACCATAAATATTACCATTTTCCATGTAATAGTTATAATTTTTGTATTATGTCAGTAAACTAAAAGAAGTTGAATTATATTTGTCTTGAAATTTACCACCATCTTCGATTTTTGTGTCTTTTTATCTTTGTGTGCATGAAATTTGTAAGCTTTATAAACAAGAGGAAGGCACATTAAAGGTGAGTCCGATTCCCGCAAGCTGCTGGCTTCTCGGCCTTCCACGAAAACTGGTAATCTGCACACATTCAGATTTTGTCCCGCCAGAAAAATCTCAATGACCTAATCCAGGCTTGAACCCGCGTCCCTTGGATCTATAGGCAAGTGCGCTAACCACTTGATCACTGAGGCTGGCTAAGTCTGTTACGTAATACATATCGAATATCAATTGGCAGTAGGGATCTGTTTTTAATTTTCAATAACTGAACTGTCTTCAAGATATTTACAATAAACGAAAATAATACAATATAGTAGGTATATTGCTAATAACAATATAAACAAAAGTAATTTGTTAAATGCGCAAACGCTAAACACTTAGATTAAAACAGCGTTCAAATAATAAATATCAAACGGTAGTACATAAGTTACTTGTGATTAAAATCCCGACTGGATTATGAGAACGCAATTCGTGGTTACCTCGCATTACCAAAACAATCTCCGCGGAGAACACATCGCCAAGTCAAGATCATTGATTTGAAAGAGCGAGATCTAGGGCGCGATTTCCCAAGCATCTCTATGTACTGTAGACATTATTGGCTTATTGTACACCCTCTCTACGAATTTTGCCTATCTGGGGTAGTTCCAATCCCAGTAGTGATTTTTGACGTGTTACACACTTTCAGATTTATCTCCATTTTAAAATTCTCACTGACTTGGCCCGGATTCGGCCAGCGTTCCTTGGATCTAAAGGCAAGTGTGCTTGCTAACCACTAGACCACCGAGGCCGGCAAGTTAAGATCATACTCGAAAACAATAATCAGTTGCATTATTATAACAAGTTACGCTAATTTACAAATATAACTTACATCGCAATTAAGTTTATTTGTTAATAAAATAACGTTAAATCAATCAACAATATAGATTTAAATTATATTTGAATTTAAATTGTCACCTCAAATTAAAAATAAAAGTATCGTTTGAAATGGCGTTTATGACAACAGTGATCTCATCATTGCGCTATTTTTACGAAATTGCTACTCGAAAATATTTGGTAACACAATTGTTTTTTATTTGCCTAACAAATTGTGAAGCTTAAACGACTAATTTAATTATCTTGGATTCCTGTAATTATGAATTAATGAAAATTATCTTGATTTTTCACTTTACAAATCATAATACACGCTTGAGATTTTACAAAAATAGTTGTTTATATTCAAAAATTCCCTCATTAAGTCGAATTTAAAATAACATATTCAATTTTGAAATTGTTCTATTTACATTTTCAAATTACGTATTAATATTTTATTTACAGCATTCTCTCTACTTTTTAGGCTTTTATTCATCACCCAAGCCCAAGCGAATTATTTAGGTTTGGAATAACGCCAAACTTACTCGCTATGTATTGATCTGCCACGTACTCCTACCTTTTTATTGCCTATTTCTCATTTGTGGAATTAGTAACCAGTTTGATGAAAAATTTGCATTTACATATTGATCTTAGGGTTAGCCTAAGGGCAAACTCTGCTGGTATTTAACGGTTACACTATACTATATGTTAGTTTCTTTGCCAAATCTTTGAGTTTATCCGAAATTGTATTAATAAATATTCAAATTAAATGTAGTTATAGAAAATATTTTCTATATTATGTAGTTATTGCCGTCACTAGTACAGTTCAAAAACCAGATGGGACACCTTGAGATTCAATGCCTCTTTTATTTACAATTAATCTAGGAATTCGTAAATAAAACCTTGAATTTACCGAGTATTTTAATTTTACTTTCTATTTCTCATTAAAACTCAGTTTCCTTCGATGGTCTGAAACTCTAGAAATGTCTCGATCAATCTTCATCAATGCAGCATGGACGGGATGGAAATGTGATCTTCGTTGATGTGATTCGGGGCATGCAAATACGACTCCATTATGTTATGGTGATAAGTCTAATTTTACACTTTTGTGGTTCTCTTTATCAGCTACTGAATTTAGAATGTGGAATCGTATTGGAATTGGAATTTCTTGAATGTACCAAATCAACCTTTAGTTCTTGCATAAGCTGCAGCAACTGTCACCTAGCTAATCCCATATAAATTGCAGAACTAGAAGTTGTCACTAGTTACCGGTTTGTCATAACGTTACTTACTTTATATCGGACGTTCATAGCATGTCGGTTTCGGTTTAATAAACTGGTAAGTTTACATAGGCGATAACTAAAATCAAAATTATAAAAATTACGATTATTCCGGTTGTAAATTTCTATGAGCACGTATTTATGTAATTTAATATTTTTATCTGCGGCAATTGCAGTCTTTGAAAGAAAATTTTGCCGATGTATAGGTAAATCAATAGTTTAAATAGGACACGGAGACAATACACTACATCTAGACAAAATTCGATACAGCTAACTTGTATCCAAAACAGACGATTATTATAAATTAAACATTACTAAAATACTTTAAAAAGTCCCTTGGTAGTATATAATTATAAATAAACCATAGTAAACCATAGCATTCATCATAACATTTTTTAGGGCAGGTAGTTTTATCAATACAGACCGTCCAACAACCTCGAGTAACTTTTATCGTGGTTGGTTAAACATAGGAAGATAAAAAGATAACGTAAGTCTTCCTGGCAACGCAGTAAATCAGTAACTTTTGTTGGGTAAAATTATATTGAGCCTTAATTAAAGGTTAAGGTAGCAATTTTCCGGTTTATAAAATATGCGTAGGACCAATATTCGAAAAATCTTGTGGAATAAAAAAATATTTGATTGCTATGATCATATTAATTTGTTTATTTGACTCTGCTCTCTCGAACACGAAGCAAATATGGAAGGTGGCCCAAAAATATTCCGGACATTTTCGATGCGCAAATACTGGAATAACCGTTATGATGTATATTCAGCATATGTATAATACGAGGATGGTTCGATAACTACGTCGCCTAACAAAGAAAACGCAAGTTTTTTTTCGACAAAAAACATTTTATTTTTCTATATAGTCCCCTGCTCGCTCAACACAATTATTCCAACGATATTCCAAATTAGCAATGCCTTCATTGTAGGTCGATGAATCCAAGTCCTCGAAATAGCTATTCACAGCAGCGATTACCTCGGAATTAGACAAAGATCTCTTACCGCCGAGCCATTTTTCAGGTTTGGAAACAGATGATAATCGCTGGGAGCCAAATATGGAGAATAGGCCCAATGGGGCACTAATTCAAATCCCAATTCATGAATTTTGGCAATTGCAATCGCAGACTTGTGGGCAGGGGCGTTATCTTGATGGAAAAGCACTTTCTTCTTTACCAAATGAGGCCGTTCTTTGATTTTGTCGCTAAGTTGTTGCAACGAATTGGCGACAAGTAGTCGACCAAGATAATTCCATGAGAATCCCAAAATACGGTTGCCATAACCTTTCCTGCTAACAAAACCGTTTTTGCCTTCTTTGGTAGCGGAGAATCTTTGTGTGTCCATTGTTTGGACTGTTCTTTGGTTTCGGGAGTATAATGGTGGACCCAGGTTTCATCGACGGTTATGAAACGGCGCAAAAAATCCTTCGGATTGTGGCGAAAACGTGCTAAAAGGTCGCGAGAAACACTCAAACAATTCAGTTTTTGCTCCGGTGTGAGCAATCGCGGCACCCAAGGCGCCGAGAATTGTTTCATTTCCAATTCTTCAGTTAAAATTATGTGAACACTGTCATTTGAGATACCCTCTGGCCTCTATGTCTGCTATCTCACGCACTTTTACTCGGCGATCATCCCATACGATATGGTGGACTTTTTCAATCATTTCCGGGGCAGTAGCAGTTTTTGGACGTCCACTACGGGGTTCATTATTTGTGCTCACACGACCACGCTTAAATTGGGCAACCCAGTTTTTAACCATTGAAAACGAAGGAGCGGATTCCAATAGTGTTGAATCCAGCTCTGCTTTGATTTCGGTTGGTGTTAAGAATTTCAAATGAAAGTACTTTATCACTGCTCTCAACTCAGTTTTTTCCATTGTTTACAAAATCACACGAGACGTTCACTTTGGTGTACTGTCAAAAACAGACTAATTGACAGATCTCTCTGTACTGTCATATTTAATCTAATAAAGAATAGTTCTACAAAATGGTAAAGAAGATTCCTCCGAATTCGCGCCATCTTTGTGTGAGGCTACGTAGTTATCGAATAATCCTCGTATGTACTCGTGTCAGAAGAATCTAATAAAATGTATTTATTTCCAGAAAGGCGTCCAGCGTAACTAATAAACGCCCGGATAGTATAAATTAAGCAAGTTGTTTGATAAAACTTTATAAACGTTTACTAATTAAGTAATATTGTAAAATTAAAACGATGGAAAAATTGTTAATTGTTATTGAAAATCCGCCTTCTTTTAAACAACAGAAACTTTTACCACACTTTCTCGTTTCAATGCGAAATATACCTAGAAGGAAAATAACAGTCATTGATAGATAATGAGAACATTGGATAAAGGTAAAAAATTTTGGTTTTAGTAGATGTATTAAAAAAAAACTGTATCATCGGCTTAACATTTAAAAGATTTTTTGGAGCGTTTCTAGCCCAATTAATTGATTCATGTATGTATGTTACTGGAGTGGCTAGGGTACATAGCTAGTTACAAGTAACACTGAATCAAGGCGATTTCACAACATTACCGTGAAATTTTAAGGAAGTGGAAATTCTAGATTGTTTTTTAACATTAAACCGTACAAAGAAATCTCCAAAACTTTAATTAGCTGTTCTTCAGGTAGAAGTTGCGCATACACCAGCTACGTCCTTCACTTTAATAAATTCAACAATCAAAATTAGTAAAACAAGTTTCTTTTGTTTCTTATGTAATACAAAAACTTCCAATAAAATAATAAAATCGTCGCATAAATTAGCATATAAAAGACACGAAAAGAAAATGTAAACCGCCTTTGCGAAAATTGATTGCTGCCATAAAATTGTCACTTGCAGCAATTTCTTTGGATATGGTGGAGTTGTGGTATTAGAACCTGCTGTCTTCATGTACAAACTTAAGGTTGTGATCACAACCCTATATTTGTAGATACATACAACAATTAGATTTGGCTATAAGTAAAGCGCGAAAAATATGCCAAGATATTTTGAAAGCTATACGCACATACAAGGCGAGTCTAAACATGTGCGACAATTTTTAACCTAAGTAAATTAACACCCTAATGATTGTAATAAATAAAAGTTGACCCAAACTAATTTGTAAATGCGAAATACCGTATATAAAATTATCTGGGAAACAGTATCGGCGCAACTCTGTTTTGCTGGTAAGTGATCAGTGCCCACGCAACCCAAGGGTGCAAGAGGACCACCGCACCCGAGCGGCAGTTTTTTGGGGCGGAAATTTTTAAGAATGTATAGTTACTAATATATTTAACATCCTCAGAAAATTAATTGATGTTTTCTTTAAACGGCTTTTTCAAATCGAATCGATTGCCCTGAAAATGATTAATAATCAGTAATTTATAATAACTATAAATACGGCCCAAGCAGCTTCTTTATTCTAAGAAAGTAAACTTCTGTACGTTCAAAGTTTAGGTCCGTACCGCTTTTTAAACTAGCTACTTTGTTATGTAGGCTCTTTGCCACTTCTTTGATTTTGTTTGTTAAACTAGTTCACAGTCGATCACCGTACCGTACCGTAGTGGTCAGATAGTGTGTAAATAAAATACCTTTTAAAAGTAACCTGTGTGCATTATTACTGTTACTACGAGTAGTTTTACAGTAGTGCGGATGGTACAACACATACAGTGGCTTTTCAGAAGTATGTGAACCGTATTTAAGAATAAAATCTAAACAATTTATATGGTAGATTATTATTTCTGCAATGTAAACGAAAAATAAATTTACTTGTAATGTTATAAATATTTCTTATATACCCTATAGATAGGAGGCACTGTCTATTACAATCTGTCCGAAAATAACTCCAAATAAGCTCGAGTATTTTGTATAGCTTAAGATTTATTTATACAATTTCATATTTCACGCCTATTCTGAGAAAATATCTAAAATTCTGTTGAAAACGTAGCAGAACTTGCTGTCAATTGTTATATTTTATTAATTAGAATTAATTGGTATTTAATGAGTACTAATTAAGTATCTATCTCTTTTGAATATTTACTGTATGCTACGTTGTCTTTCTTGCTATAAAAATGTATACTAGATATGTAATTTCAAATTTTGTAAATTTTAAATATTTATATATCATTTTTAATCAGATTGTAAGATGGCCTGATGATGATGACGTTTATTTGACGTTAAATTAATAAATCTATAATTTCTCGGAGAAAACTCTCGCGCTTCGTATTTACCACAATTTCATTATCTTCGGGCTTCTAGGAGATGAATAAACATAATCTTTATACTGCGAAGTCATAACTAAAGTCATAACGTGTTAACAAACGCAATTAGATGTACCTAAGAAAATTAAACGATGTACTCCTAATGATGGTATAAAGGCGAGATCATAAGATTATATAACCTTTATCGTAATCTGTATTTCAAAATCAATAAAATAGTATACTTATTTTGGCACTGGTCAAGAATATGGGTCCCAAACCTTGTTCTAATTTATGTTCTAATTAGATAATGTAAACATTTGCTAACCTAACCTAACCTAACCTAACCTAACCTAACCTAATCTAATCTAATCTAATCTAATCTAACCTAACCTAACCTAACCTTGACCAGTACCAGTACCAGGTTAGGTTAGGTTAGGTTAGGTTAGGTTAGATTAGGTTAGGTTAGGTTAGCAAATGTTTACATTATCTAATTATAACATAAATTAGAACATGGTTTGGGACCCATATTCTTGACCAGTACCCAGTTTCTAAGCACAAAAAACACATTATTGGTAGTTTAATGTTATTTTTAGCTCAAGACACGTCGTTTTTCGTACAAAACTGTACTAATCTAATCTAATCTAATCTAATCTAACCTAACCTTGACCAGTACCCTTATTTTAATACCCTAAAACATAATTTCAAGGATAATTCAAGTCAAAGTTTCAAATGTAAACGTCACATGTTTGTTTTGTAGTATTTTCTTGTACTGTATAAAGAAACTTTTTAAGAAGTTTGAAGTATTTTTCCGATCCTACTAACATGCACAGCTTGAAATAAGCTATAACCTACACACTCAATAAGACACAATGATAGAAGAGTAAGCGAGAATTAGGGTAAAGACACACGAAGCGGTTTACGCCGAATCGGCGGCCGACTGCATTAATACGCGATGAGATGGCACTTGGCTGTATTTTAAGTTTGTTAGAGAAACTCGTTTCGATTTTACAAATATTAACGTTTAAAATTTGTCTAGTCAATCTTTTCTGGAGTAGAAGACTGGTTCGGAGCCCACGTTAAACAGTAGGTCCCCTATGTCCGCGGAACTTTAAAACGCGCAACAATCTTAACACACAAAGCACTCAAAAAAGACTGTTTGCATTACTCTTTAGAACATGCATCTTACTGTTAGAAAAATTGTTAATACTCCTGAAGTATTATTCAATACAGAAAATTCTCTAAATTTTAAGAAAATGGGAGTTATAAATTTAGTGGGCATTAAAATACAATTGGATACACATTAGTGAAGTCCATACTAAAACAAAGATCCTTCCCACCAATAACTAACCAATTTAGTTTGGAAATATCCAATAGTTCATGGCAAAAAATCTTTGCACATAAGTTCCAACAGAACATACACAACAATTTTGGAAAATTCCATCGGAAACAAGTCATTTATGTGGATTTCCAAAACTGCCTTATGTGGTAACACAATACTTCTCTTAAAATCCCAGCCTTTTTGGGGTAAATCCAGATAATTCGCCAACCTTACCCAGTGGAAACAATCCATAGAAAAAAAATATTGCAGGCGTGAAATTCTGTCTGACACAATCCTGCATGTAAGCCTAGATTTAATCGCATTTACAGCTTATAAAACCTTACGCCACAATTGCATTCAATCAATTTTTTACCTTCGCCTGCATGCAACGTTCTGCAATGACTCAGTTCGCGAAACAGCATAGATTACGGACACTTTACGGTGTCGGTCTAATGGTTTATTTAATTGAATTTTGCCCACACCGAGCGTTCTAATTAATTCGCTAATAAACCCAGTTTTGCCTTATGTAACATCTGATGTAGCAAACTCGCGCGATTCGCTCTCCTTACCTATTCCTTGCTTATTAACAGTTTGCGGTCCCAGTTTAGAAATCCACCTCAGGAACCTGCAGGCTGTGGTCGTACCCGCGGGACGACATCCCGCGGGAGGCTGAAGGACACTAATCGCTTCTGCAGCCGGCAAGGGCCGGTAGCGGCTATACGGTGACATCAAAAACTGACAACTGTCACATCACTATCACATGATTACAATTTAGAACTTTATCACACACATGGGCGCCGGGAAAAAATAGAACTTGGCTCTTACACTTACACCAGGCGCACTCGACGGTCACAACAATTACCGTTTAACAGCTGTCTTGCATCAGGCGAGCAGGACGGAAGGTAATCCAAAGGATATCAAGAGAAAAAAAACTTGATTACAAAGATATATTCGGAAATTGGTATCAGAACCGCGCGTTAGCTAAACTGATCTGGCGAACCACTACGATGGGTTTGTTAATTTCGTAGACGGAATACAGGGCGTCCGATAAGTCATATGTCACCGTAGCACCTGTTGCACATGACTTTTCGCAGACAGGTAGATACAACTGCCGAGGAGAACTCCGACCAGTGGTTGAGTTAGCGGATCGGCGTGTTCCGTTCTCTACCACGAGCTTGCACAATACGGCTACGCAAGCGCTAACTTTCTAAACATATGATTCTGAACGTACACGCTTCGCTAGTTCTGCATATTACTGTTAGACGGCAGAGAGTCTGGGCGCATTTGCAATGAAAATAATTGTCTCTGTATATTTTCCTTTACAACTTATATAATTTTTGTGGGCATTTCCTTCACGGTTATACGCAGAACTGTACATATAATATAGATATTTGCTTTATACACATGCACCGAAAACGGCAAAAATTTTTTTCTGAGCTAATGACTTCTAACTGAAAATAATTGCATTCAAAATTGCACTTCCAACATCTTCGTAGTTAGTAGAAAAAAGCTGCGGATACATTAATCAGTACATTTCAAGAAAAACGGCTTACTGAGGGTTACAACTGCATATAATTATTCTCGCTAACAAAAATGCCTAAGTATTGATTCGTTTGGCAAACTCATCAATTAGAAAAATTTCGATCGGAAAAAAGTGTCGAATGCACTAACATAGGACGCTATACATGTTGCAAAGGTCGAATAAGTAGGTACAATATCATCAAATACGAAAAAGTCGAATGAAAAATTACATCGAATGAAGTAAGTCAATGCCATTCCTGTTAAACTGTAAAATTCAAAAATGCCGAATGCAAATAATGGTGAATGCAAAATAGTTCAACAACTAACTTCGAATTGATAATAGACGAAATAACAACGAAAGAAAAAATATCGAATGGTAAAACTACAAAATAATATACGATTAAAATTATCTAATTTTTACATGACAATTTCATTGAAAAAAATATAACCGCATATTTTAATTTCATAACATTGACATTTCTGGAAAATGAAACTGGTATAACTAATTTAGTAACTGATAGAAGGAAATAGAAGAAATTTGCAGTACGCATTTTCCTTACAGGAATAGTGTCAGCGGATTTTAAATACAACGCCCACTGGCGTGTTAAGACGCTATCATTATCAACATTTTGGTCATAACGTTGTTTGGTCGTAGCGACGAACACCACTGTTGGTCACAACATCCACTCTGATCGTACCTCCAACTCCAAATTTTAATCACAACTAAATTTTGGACACACTCATCAACTGGGAATTATGTCATAACGTCCACCTTTTATATTTGACAATAATCCTCTGATGTCATAATTTTATTTTGTACTTTATTATTATAAATAAGGAATTATTAAGGGAAGATTGTTCTCATGACCAGAGTAGACATTATCACGAAACATCCAGGGTGGACGATTTGACCAAAATTTGGAATGAGCATTACCAGAATGGTTGTTGTTACTACGGTGGGCACCATAATCAAATGGTAGAGCGGGCGTTTTGACCAGAGTGGGCGTTTTGACCAGAGTGGGCGTAATGACCAACTTCGATGTGTTATGTATTAAATATGGACATTAGAACAAAACTAGTGTTGGAACCAAGGTGGGCGCAGCAACTAAAATTTAGAGCAGTCGTTTTAACCAAAGTGGACGTTGTCACCACAGAGTACGTTATAACCAAAATGTAACGTGGGCGTTGTGACCAGACTGGGCGTTATGACCAGCTTCGATGTGTTATGTATTAAATATGGACATTAGAACAAAACTAGTGTAGGAACCAAAATGGACGTTGTTACCACAGAGTACGTTATAACCAAAACGTAAGGTGGGCGTTGTGACCTGAATGGGCGTTTTGAACATCTTCGATGTGTTATCTATTGAATATGGACATTAGAACAAAATTAGTGTTGGAACGAAAGTGGACGTAGAGACAAAAAATTAGAGCAGGCGTTTTGACAAAAGTGGACGGTGTTACCACAGAGTACGTTATAACCAAAATGTAACGTGGGCGTTGCGACCAGACTGGGCGTTATGACCAGCTTCGATGTGTTATGTATTCATTATGGACATTAGAACAAAACTAGTGTTGGAACCAAGGTGGGCGCAGCAACTAAAATTTAGAGCAGGCGTTTTGACCAAAGTGGACGTTGTTACCACAGAGTAGGTACGTTATAACCAAAATGTAAGGTGAGCGTTGTGACCTGAATGGGCGTTTTGACCAGCTTCGATGTGTTATCTATTAATATGGACATTAGAACAAAATTAGTGTTGGAAACAAAGTGGACGTAGAGACAAAAATTTAGAGCAGGCGTTTTGACCAAAGTGGACGTTGTTACCACAGAGTTCCTTATAACCAAAATGTAACGTGGGCGTTGTGACCAGACTAGGAGTTATGACCAGCTTCGATGTGTTATGTATTAAATATGGACATTAGAACAAAACTAGTGCTGGAACCAAGGTGGGCGCAGCAACTCAAATTTAGAGCAGGCGTTTTTATCAAAGTGGACGTTGTTACCACAGAGTACGTTATAACCAAAATGTAAGGTGAGCGTTGTGACCTGAATGGGCGTTTTGACCAGCTTCGATGTGTTATCTATTAAATATGGACATTAGAACAAAATTAGTGTTGGAAATAAAAGTGGACGTAGAGACAAAAATTTAGAGCAGGCGTTTTGACCAAAGTGGACGTTGTTACCACAGAGTTCCTTATAACCAAAATGTAACGTGGGCGTTGTGACCAGACTAGGAGTTATGACCAGCTTCGAAGTGTTATGTATTAAATATGGACATTAGAACAAAACTAGTGTTGGAACCAAGGTGGGCCCAGCAACTAAAATTTACAGCATGCGTTTTAACCAAAGTGGACGTTGTTACCACAGAGTACGTTATAACCAAAATGTAACGTGGCCGTTGTGACCAGACTGGGCGTTATGACCAGCTTCGATGTGTTATGTATTAAATATGGACATTAGAACAAAACTAGTGTTGGAACCAAAATTGACGTTGTTATCACAGAGTATGTTATAACCAAAATGTAAGATGGGCGCTGTGACCTGCATGGGCGTTTTGACCAGCTTCGATGTGTTATCTATTAAATATGGACATTAGAACAAAATTAGTATTGGAACCAAGGTGGGCGCAGCAACTAAAATTTAGAGCAGGCGTTTTGACCAAAGTGGACGTTGTTACCACAGGGTAGGTACGTTATAACCAAAATGTAACGTGGCCGTTGTGACCAGACTGGGCGTTATGACCAGCTTCGATGTGTTATGTATTAAATATGGACATTAGAACAAAACTAGTGTTGGAACCAAAATTGACGTTGTTACCACAGAGTATGTTATAACCAAAATGTAAGATGGGCGCTGTGACCTGCATGGGCGTTTTGACCAGCTTCGATGTGTTATCTATTAAATATGGACATTAGAACAAAATTAGTATTGGAACCAAGGTGGGCGCAGCAACTAAAATTTAGAGCAGGCGTTTTGACCAAAGTGGACGTTGTTACCACAGGGTAGGTACGTTATAACCAAAATGTAACGTGGCCGTTGTGACCAGACTGGGCGTTATGACCAGCTTCGATGTGTTATGTATTAAATATGGACATTAGAACAAAACTAGTGTTGGAACCAAAATTGACGTTGTTACCACAGAGTATGTTATAACCAAAATGTAAGATGGGCGCTGTGACCTGCATGGGCGTTTTGACCAGCTTCGATGTGTTATCTATTAAATATGGACATTAGAACAAAATTAGTATTGGAACCAAGGTGGGCGCAGCAACTAAAATTTAGAGCAGGCGTTTTGACCAAAGTGGACGTTGTTACCACAGGGTAGGTACGTTATAACCAAAATGTAACGTGGCCGTTGTGACCAGACTGGGCGTTATGACCAGCTTCGATGTGTTATGTATTAAATATGGACATTAGAACAAAACTAGTGTTGGAACCAAAATTGACGTTGTTACCACAGAGTATGTTATAACCAAAATGTAAGATGGGCGCTGTGACCTACATGGGCGTTTTGACCAGCTTCGATGTGTTATCTATTAAATATGGACATTAGAACAAAATTAGTATTGGAACCAAGGTGGGCGCAGCAACTAAAATTTAGAGCAGGCGTTTTGACCAAAGTGGACGTTGTTACCACATGGTAGGTACGTTATAACCAAAATGTAAGGTGGGCGTTGTGACCTGAATGGCCGTTTTGACCAGCTTCGATGTGTTATGTACTAAATATGGACATTAGAACAAAATTAGTGTTGGAACCAAGGTGAACGTATTGGCAAAAATTTAGATCAGGCGTTTCGACCAAAGTGGACGTTGTTGCCGCAGTGTACGTTATAACCACAATGTAAAGTGAGCATTGAAACCAGAGTGGGCGTTATGGTCAGCGTCGCCTGGACGTTGTTGCAGCGATGTACGTTATAAGCAAAATGTAAAGTGAGTATTGTGATAAGAGTGGGCGTTATGACCAGCGTGGACGTGCTATATGTTAAATATGGACGTCCGGGTGAATAACACGACAAAATCCACCAAAGTGGACGTAGCGACTAAAATTTATCGTGGCTGTTGTGACCAACGTGGACGTTGTTACCACGGTAAACGTTACGACCAAAATGTAAAGTGGGCATTGTGGTCAAAGTGGGCGTTATAACCAACGTCGACGTGCTACGTGTTAAATATGGACGTTGCGACCGGGTGCACATTATGACAAAATGAATGTTGTGGCCAAAGAGGACGTAGCGACTAAAATTTAGAGTGTGCGTTGTGACCAATGTGGACGTTGTTCTTACAGTGAACGTAATGACCGAAATGTAAAATGGGCGTTGTGACCATAGTGGGTGTTATGACCTACCTCGGTGTACTATGTTTTAAATGTGCATCGATGGACGTTGTGACCGGGTGCACATTATGACAAAATGAATGTTGTAATGAAAGTGGACGTAGCGACTACAATTTATACTGGGCGTTGTGACGAGAGTGGACATTGTTACCACGGTGGACGTTATACAAAAAGTCAGAGACCCGATCGTAAAAATTTGTCAAATTACAGCAAAAATACGGTAACCTACGTTTATGATATAGACCCCGTTCCAATTGATAAGATGGAAGTAAATAATGCGCTGTGGCATAAAGTGGACGTAATCCGTGTTTTATCCGCAATTTACGTAAATGACCAGTGGCGTTCAGCAAACATTTTCCTTTCTCAATAAAATTTTAAACGGTGTGAAACTATTCATTAACATTACGTTATGGAACACGATATCGTTTTTATAATCACCGAAAAATAATTGTAGTAAAATTACCTTAACGCGCTCTGTTTGGACTTACTTTACTGATATTTTTCCTATATTACCAACTACCACTACCACAACTACCTTTTTTCGACGCTGGCAAAAGTAACATTTTTTTGTGAAAAATAGATTATTTTTCTTTGTTGCTAGGTGATTTTTTCAAATGTTTTACCAGAGAGAGTTCCGGCTTACTTTCACCCCATACAAAGTGGCAAAATCAAGTCAGTTAAGTCAGAAATTCATCTTATAAAGAATTACAGATTTGTAAACAAAATGTAATTTTCCCGAATACTTTTTCCAAAATTAATATTTTGTTTTGTTACATATCTGCCGTCTTCCGGAGTTTAGACGCATATGTGTTTGCCTTAACATAGTCGTAATTTTATGATATGTTTCTGATGCTGTCTCAACTGATTGATCTCTCGTTGAGTTTATATAGTGAGTTTGTATGTAGTTGAAAACGCCGTCTGTGTCAAATTTACCAATCGCGGAAATACCTTTCACTTACAAGACGATAGAGTTTTTTATACAGTGGGGATTTACTAATGCTTTAATGTAGAAAATTTACTACTTCCCAAAACAGGTGAACACGAACGAAAATGTTCGTATGCCCCTATAACGTCATGCCCAGTGAAAAGATCTATTTCCCAAATAAAAAGAAAAATGTAATTATCGACCGACAAGTGAAAATATCAATAAATATACAACAAAAAAATAAACCAAAATGAACGTAAAATAGTTTCTCATGGAATTTGTGCTTTTTATATACCCGAACGACGATGGATAGCAGGCGGTGGCGAAGGTAGAAGCACGGTCAATACTTGTCTATTGCACACGACACCAACGTGTACGTCACAAGCTTGTTGTGTTTCGATTCTTTTTAAGTTAGATACAGCAAAGCAACAGCACAACTACTACTTGTTTAAAGTAACAATAACAAAAATATGGAGATGTTTCCATACCTTTCAGCAACCTCCTGCAATTTGTGTGTTATCGGTAATACATTATTTTACTAGCTCATATACATTCAGACTAGGAATAATTCCAAATCAGTCTAAAAATATTTTTAGATCTCAATATTTAGAATGTTTTCTGTCATGCTTTCTAGTGAAATACAATTCCTAAAATTTTTAACTTTGTCAAAACCTTGAAATTAAGTTGAATTTGGTAAATTATATCCAAATGATAACCTACAACGGCAATCCACACGTGACCGCACAATGTGAAAAGGTTTTGCAATGGCCAATTACCAAAAGTAATTGTTTACAAGCACAAATTTCTAAATAAAATCGTGTAGAAATATACCAGTCATGAACGGTTTGCGGTTCTTTTGTGATAAGCAAACATCTTTTGTTCTATTCCAAGGCTTCGCCTTGTATTTCCTCTGTTAAAGGAGGAAAGATAATTATAAATGTTCTTTAAGCTTTTCTGAAACTCCCACCGATTGTGCAAATTGTAACGGAATGTCAAATAGGCACATCTTAAACCGCACGAAACCGTTTTGTGGTTTGTATTTATGCTTTTGCAATAATTAAGCAGTAATTCGCTGTTGGAACTACACGTAATTTTATTTCATTTTAATTGCCAATTTAAATGTTTTAAACTTAAAGCATGACATGCTGAATTTCAATACGTTTTTGGACCTTAAAATTATTTGTTCTTTTGTATTGTGTTATCTTTCGCACCATTGTGTTTGTTGATCAAGGTTTAACATGAAATATAAAAATACCCAAAATAGATATGTCCATTAAAATCAAAACTCGTTTTTGTTCGTGAATACAATATTTTCCCGCATTAAAAGAAAGTAAACGAACATACTTTTATTAGGTATAATGAAAATATGCTGTAAGGAAGGCTTTACTGCATTCCAGTAACCTAAATTAAAAAAAAAAATTAAAAATGAGTAGCGCGTTAGACTTCAATGCTGAAGGTCTGGGGGTTCGGATTCCCTGGCAAACCAGCGAGGTATTCTGTCCAGTAAATCTTCTTTGGAGTAGGAAGTGTTTACACTTCCCGCCGTTCAGAGCCCACATTAATCTGTAGGTCCTCTATGTCTGTACTTTTAACGCGCACCACAGGCATAGGAGAGAAGATGGCTACGTCTCCTAAGAGACAAAGCACTCGAAGAAGAATTCCGATAAAAAAATTATTATTCATCAATTTCCAGTAGTTACAAATATAAAATGAAATATTATATGAGAAACGCTACAGCATGTACTTAATGCAATATAAAAACGCCTTCCGGAAATTTTAAACGCTTGAGCTAAGAAGTATAAACATTTAGCCAAATACGTACATGCAGAGTCAGAAGCTCAACCTAAAGCACCTAATTAACTGGTTAAGGAAGGAAATTACCGTCACAAAAAGCACGTACAAAATTGCTCCATTAAAACAGTAAAATTGTGTAATTGCTTAACTTTATATTTAGATGTATAACATAACAGGGCACAAATTAGGGTACCTAATATATTTTTAAACGCTGGATGAAATACGCGTTTCCAATTTCACATGTCGATTTATGGCTTCCTATTTTTTGTTGTTGTTTCAGAATTGTCCTATTTTCACTACAATTTCTCTTATTAACTTTTGTAAAATTTAGGATACTTATAAATATAATAGGAGTACAATTTTTCTGAATAAGATCAATTTTGTAGAAATGTTCACTTTTTAGGGGGTAGAAAGCATATTTTAACGCAAACGATATTAATGAGGTTAATTTTAAAACAATTTCCCTGAATATCTGCTACATTCATTTTAAAGTTTTAGGGTGTAAATTGTCCACGACGTTGCTGTAACTGTACCGTGGAAAAAATAACATTGCAAATAAGCACTTTTCAGGACATTGGGAATGTATATTAAAGAATAAGATACACATTAATCTGGATATTTGGTTCTCGAGATCTCGACAAACGTTGAATACTTGGCCGTTGATCTCTTTGTTGACGCTCCTTCTAGGTAGCTATTTAAAAGGTATTCAATTCTAGAATAAAAATGAGAAGTGTAGGTCACGAACATTAAATCATGTAAGTTATGAACTTTGTATTATATGAGTACCTGCTAAGTAAACATGTAAATGTTTATTTTTTCGATTAAGATCTCATTCAAAGGCGGATGGTTTGGTAAAAAAGCAGAACCCAATAATCCAAGCAATACGTATGTCAAGCCAATTATCTTATATTAATCTAAAACTGTACAAGTCCTATACATACAAATACAAATGAGTATGCGTCTTATATGATTGACGCAGATACATACGAAACTTTGTAGCGAGGGAAGTGGGAATTCCTACATTGTTTGTATGGTACTTACTCGCTTTATATTGATTATAATACATTAATTCAGATTATGCAATTAATAATATTTATTATAAATGGCCTACCCATTTTATAGAATACCTAAAAAATCGTACACAATTCTTCCTTTACATCTATGCCGGAAAATAAGGACAATCTCAAAAATTAAAAAGAAAGCATAGAAATGATCAATCTGGGCTAAATATGGATATACCCTGACGGACAAATATTTCGCAGTAATTGATAATAAGAAGAGGGAAATGTACTATAGAAACAAGACACGGAACATTTTTTTGTACTTTAGATAAATGTATCAGTATTAAATTTTTGTATTATATACATAACAATTATTTTTCCTGCTAATTCCTATTTATTTTTTTGCGGAATGTAAATACGAGTCGCAATATATGTATTTTGGTTGTTATTCTATAACGCACAGGGCGAGTCTGTTAAGACGATTCAGTTTGACATCTCGGTTATTTAAAATATTAGAAAGAGTATTTTTGGACAGATTTCAATAGGCAATGCACTCTATGTAGAGGCAATCGATAACAGTTGACGAAAATGAATTTGTAAATGGAAATGTTGCACTTAAAAGTATCTACGAGGACAATTTCGGTGCAACTCGTATGTAATGTCAGCTAGATGTTTCTTTGTTTTATTTTGGATTTTACGTTAATACAGCACTAATATGAACTCACAGACCAAATATACACCATTATGTAAATATTTTAGGATAACCATCACAATAAACGATTTTTTCAAGATGACACATTGCAAAGAACGTCGTTCCAAACGATGGTCAACACTAAAAGATTTAATTATTTAAACATTATTTTAAAATGCATTTTTTAAATTATTTAAAAGCCAAAATATGTTTGATAGTGCGACGCATATGGGACAGTGCTTATTTCAATATGTCTAAACATATTTTTTTAAATACTTCAAATAACCGAGATATCAAACTGATTTGTTTTGGCAGACTCGCCTTTTCTTCCCCTTGAAAATCTCCAAATTTTCCCTAATCATATTTTATAGTAGCTAACACCAGTGTACATACAAGAATATAATTAAATGTTTGTCTAGTACATTTTTCCTAAAAATTAATCAAGTATTCTGTTTACTTCGTTATAGGTACTTATTCGCTGTTTTCATCGATTTTACAGCAAATCAAACTGACGGTTTTTCTAATTAAACACAACAAAATGTGGCCCTGACAACACATATTAAAACGCAGTGTGTCCATAAATAATCAATTTTCCACAACGTTTGCGTATCCATTATAGCGTAGCAATGAAGAAATACGTCATTTCAAAATTATTAATTGGGGATATCCCTTATTTCGAGAGGAGTTAAACCCTCGGTATTGACAACTATTTCTGGCATTGGCTGTGTGATAGCGAACACCTATTCGTTTTATTTTTACGCGGTCACTCCAGGATCCACAAACGAGTTCGTTTAAATTTAGTTGGATTCCAGGAAGCGTTTTCCATGATTCGTAGAGGTCACAAATCGCACTACCGTTTCATGTTCGTACTTTTTACTAGTCATCGCCCAGTGATTATGCAACATCTTAACACGATTAGTTCTATGCATTTATACTTTTCTGTTTTTGACAACGACCGCTAAATACTACACGCAGGGACGCCGCAACCCAAGGGTGCAAGGAGTGCACAACACCTAGGCGGCAGATTTTGGGGGCGGCAATACATAGATAATACATTTACTATTTCTTGATAATTATTTAATGTTTCCTTCAAACGCTTGTTCAACTCAGGTGGATTGCCAACAAAACTATTACTAATCAATAATTTATAGTAACTATAAATATTGTCGCCCCAGCGTCTTTATTCTAAGAAAGTAAACTTCTATGTGTTCAAGATTTAAGCCCTTATCGCTGTTTCAAGTAGCTATCTTGTTTATTTCCCCATCTTTAGCATATTATTGTTTATTCAGTTCGGAGTCGATCACCGTACCGTACCGTAGCGGTCAGATATCGTTTAAAACCTGCGTGCTTTGTTATTGTTAACTAGGGTAGTGTTACAACAGTATGGATATTAAAACTCGTACAGGTTTTCAGAAGTGTGTGAACTCTATTTAAGTACTTGGAAACAAATTTTATTCCAAGAATAGATATACTACAATTGAAAATGCCTTGGCAACACTGACAAATGGTAATGGTTAGATTTTAGATGAAAACCCTGTTATACGAGTGGCATTACCAATGATTGCTACTCAAAAGAATTAAGGGGTCACGTTTTTCAGAAGATGTATATTCCTTATGATATCAGCTAGAAGATAGGTGTTGATATATTCCATCAATCAAGTATTCAGCTAGAATGTTTGATTGTGTTCGTTTGTTTTTTCCGCGTTTTTAGAAACCATAAATAAATAAGTTTGTTTTGTATGAAAATTTAAGTATTTGCATAAGATTTTAATTTCTGCACGACGGCGGTTTTTTAATACAATCAATCACAAAATATTGATGCCACGTGGTTAAACGAGCAATGAGAAGACACCTGAATCCAGCAGAAGTGTCAACAGCAGTTACCTTACTACAAGAAGGTAGAGTGCAGCAAAGTGTTGCTCACGAACTCAATGTAAGCCAGTCTGTGGTGTGGAGGCTCTGGCAGAGGTACCAACAGACTGGTCTTGTCACCAGGAGGCCTAGACAGGGTCGCCACAGAGCAACAAGCCTACTAGACGACCGATTTTAAGACTTCTAGCCCTTCGCAGCCGTTCAACAACCGCTCGTAGTCTTCAAATCGACCTTTTCAGAGCCAGGCAAGTTCAGATAAGCGACCAAACGGTAAGAAATCGACTTCGGGACGTCAATTTGAGATGTAGGCGCCCAGCAAAGAAGCCAAAGTTGACCAGAAATCATCAACGAAGGAGGATGTTCTTTGAACGTGAACATGAACATTGGCAAATGAGGCAATGGAGTCGAGTGATGTTTTCAGACGAGTCGAGGTTCAAGTTATGGGCAAATGATGGTAGAGTTAGGGTGTGGAAAAGCATGTGTTAAGGAAGTCGTGGCTTTTGGCGGCCGTTCAGTAATGATATGGAGCGGCATTTCAATAAACGGCCGCACGGCTAGAGTAGTCACTGAGTATGTTGGCCAGAATAACATAGTCACTATCGAATAGCTAGTACTCAGTCCTGACCTTAATCCCATAGAGCATTTATGGTATCAACTCGAACAAGGTATTCGCAAGCGTCTGCGTCAGACTCAAAATGCCGACCTTTTAACGCCTTTTTCGGCGGTCCAAAAATATGGAAACTATAGAGACTATAGGGCGGATGCTCTAAAACCCTCCATTTCTTTCGTTGAAGATTTTCCTTTACCACATTAGCAACATGAGGCCTAGCACTGTCGTGCAGCAAAATGATCCCACGGGTAAGTTTCCTTCTTGTTGCTTGATGAAGTTTGTTCAAAGTTTCATTGTACAGATTTGTACTGACATTTACTCCAGGTTCCTTAAACTCTATCAACAAGGGTCCTTCATGGTCGAAAAAAAATGTTAACATCACCTTGCCTGTAGAAGTTTGTGCTTTAAACTTCTTCGGTGGTGGTGAACTTAATGTTTCCACTGCATCGACGATAACCTCTGGATGGCTCGTAGTAATGGCAACAAGTTTCGTCGCCAGTAACTATTGACAGAAGAAAGTCATCACTATTTTGCCTATAGTCTGTCAGGTGTTGTAGAGATAAGTTCATTTGCAAGCATTTTTGTTCATTAGAAAAGAGATGATTACGAAAACAATTTCTGAAATTTCTCTAATTTAAATTCGACGATTTTCTCTAATAACACCTTCCACACGTGCCATATTGTTTTCTGTTAATGCAGTACATCGTGACCTGATCGCGGCTCACCCATAGTCCCCTATTTTCCATTCTTAAATTTTCGGCACCATTCCTCCACAATTGGGTACGCAATACATGCATTTCCATACACTGCTTGCATTCGCGTATGAATCTGCAATGGCTGTACACCCTCAGTGCATAAAAATTGTAGGACCGCACGCTGATCAAACTTGGACGGATTTTCAACAACAAGCGCCATTTCAAAACCGAAGTTTTAAAAATCAGAATCAAGTTCAAACACCAGAAACTTATTAATGTGTTGCTTACAAACACTACTAACATTAACAAACGTCATTTGAATTATTGCGTTTGCTTTTAAGGCTAAGTTGATCAAAGATGGGTTTCAGTTGAACAAGCGTCGCATAAATAGTTTCAAGCAAATACCATCCATTTAAATAGGATATGTGATAAACTACTAATCATATCAGATCACAAACATCATTCCGTACTACTAGATGAATTAGGCAATATGTACCAATAATAACAACAAAACAGGCGATCCAAATAATTGGAATTTGAAGTCAAGAAAAAGTAATAAAAAGCATTTTCCAGGTAAAAGACTTCAACCACAACTTTGTATACTCTCAAAACATTTTCACATTTTCGATGCATTTCCCTGCGTCGTAGCTGTATATTTTATCATTAACGTCATTGTATTTGGGTGCTGTTTACTCTTAGATAATTATTTTATAAGCAGCAAGGCATACTAAGAAAACCTAAAGAACAGCGACCTCTATAACATACACTTCTAAATAAATATTGAACACAGCCTACGAAGTCATGGACCTCTTCAAAAATACGATAACATTGATGGCAGAAAAGTTCAGTATCATATTAATTTTAAACTGCTATAATGTCAGCGCACAATATCAGTAGATAATTAATGAATTCTTAATCGAAGCAGGTGATTTTATAAATCATATACACTTTGTACAATTTTAAGAGTTCTCCAAGAAACTTCAGCTATGCAATAAAAATTCTATGGAAATAGTACCAATGTGGAATCATTTTACGGTCAGTTAATCAAGATTTAGAGCCAGGCATTCTTGCGAAACAACGATGTAAACTATCTAATTAGTTACAATGAATTTACTGATTGCCACTTCAAGCCATTACGACATGCGTTCGGGGAACCAAATTAACCTAACAATTCAGGTGGTGCAAGGAAACGAAATACAATGCCTCAGTTGGTTAGATATGATAAAACCAGAAAATCTTCGTTTGGCATGAGATTGCCACCGTTATTTATATAATGGTTATAAAATAACATAATGGTGTCTTAAGGTTGCTTAATTTGATACACTGATTTTCATTTAAGTTGTTACCGTTACTGCATTACAGGCCTATTTTGTTTTAATTACGCAAGAAAGATAGCCACGCCATGATTAAAAAATCAAAGGCGTGATTGATATTAGCCCCTTTGAATTTAATCTCGACCCCTCAACATGGGTAAATGGGCAATCTAGTTAAAGCAATTATTCAAGTACGAGCTTTTCCAACGAATCTGCTGCTATATATGGAAGATCGTGCTCTGGTCACAGCTAAATGAGCACGAACATTATGTCCTAGATTCGATAGTTAGAGTGAACTTTCGGACTAGCAGACTGAAACGTTACGATAATGATTACGATATACCAGCAGCACTTAACATTTA
Source organism: Limonius californicus (assembly GCA_014611495.1). NCBI lineage: Eukaryota > Metazoa > Arthropoda > Insecta > Coleoptera > Elateridae > Limonius > Limonius californicus. The sequence goes on along the minus strand of JABXWE010006415.1, from coordinate 8,266 downwards.
CAGGTAGCACTAAACAGTAGTAAATAATTTGGAAAATTGGCAGTGGTATTACGTTAATTATGCTTATCCAACTGTAATGAGGTGTGTTTCAGCGTACTTACCCACTGATTATATCATCCACTTAGTAAGATTTATGTTATAAAAACTCATACACACCTAAAACCTCCGCTTTTTATAGATGGAAAAGAATTAAATTTAGAACTAAAATTACGGCTTTAAGTCTTTGGAGCTCCGAATACTTATTAGGAATGAAAAAGATTCAGCAGGCCACAACGTTTGAAACACATGATGTAGTACAAAAGTACATATTATTTACTCTAGGTTCAGTTAAAAAGCAAGTTTTACGAGGCTAATGGTAGACTAGTGGTTAGTTTTGGCTTTGAAAGTATACACCCTTGACTACTTGGATTTGCTTTTCAGTTAGGGAAAAGTAGTTTCCTTTTCAATGCTGATTATGGAGCTTTAGTTTATGTATTAGATGGACAGCCACAAGATCCTGGAGGTTGGTACGAGTAGAAATAAATAACAATCCAAATATTTAAGTTCTAGCAATTTAGAACAATGCAACTATTTATTTTTTAAATTCCTTTCAAGGTCAAACGTAAATAACTTGGTTGTGCTTCTACAAACATAATTATTTCTGTATTTCTATAACGACCGCTTAAGAACCACTGAACAACATCCACCCTTTCTATCAACTATCATCACGACAAACGAAATTCTTCCCTAAAGGAGTTTTAGAAACCTCTTGTCGGAGGTACGGGGGAAGTTTTTTCATATTCGTGAACTGAATAGAAAGGCGTCGAAATTATGATTAATTTTTTTTGTTACTGTATTGTTATTCAATTTTGAGTAGAAACGTCAAATTTCAACTTGATATTGGTAGGAGCTCTTTAACAGCAACCAAAAAAGAAGTAAATGAGTGTGATACTCGCATTTTCAAAAATGTTCAATACTGAATTGGGTGCACATTGCCATGTCTGCTATGGCATCGCGCTGCTTTGAAGAAGTCAAATCATGCATCGTACAGTCCTGATAGGACACAAAATTTAAAAAATGACCTCCGCGTAAAGCGTTTTCCAGAAGAAGCTGCATTATCATCATCATCATCATCATCATCATCAACTTCATCATCATCTTCATCATCATCATCATCATCTGACATGGAGCTAACTCGAGGGTCACTCCTGGATTACGCCAGGCCCACCCCATGCCAGTAGGTGGGAAGGAATTTATGTGATAGGGTGGGATCGGGTGGGGTGTTGCACCGCGTTAGCAGATCATTTTTCAGACAAATCGGAATAATCGTTCTTTGATGGTTTACAAAGGTTGGCAAGAAATCTATTGATGTTCGCGGCGATTATGTAGAAAAATGAATATATATATCAAATTTAGAATGGTTTTCTGTACTAATTATTTTATATTTTGTAGTCCCTCGTATCTAGGTCCCGGGTTGCGCACATTCGTCGCCCGTTCACGTACGATCAGGAGAGTTAAGACAGCGTTGGCTCCGGTCAGTACTTGGATGGGTGACCCGAAGGTTGCGTTAACGCGGCGCCTCTCTCCCACGAGGATTGATCACTATGGGAGAGTAGATCAACAACCCCCCTTATGGAGGGGCCCTTGCCCAACAATGGGATATTGCGGGCTAATATAAAAAAAAAGTCCCTCGTATCCCCCAATAAAACTGTTTTTCTAAACATTGTGCTTATAACGCCTAGCCCTCTTGTTTATGTTTATTGATATTGTTTTCTTAATTCATGCGTCGCACAGAGGTACTGTTAAGTAGAATTGAAAATAGACAATCTGTAAGTCGGAGCGTAGGCTGCACAAACGGGTGTAAAATTCACGTATTTCGATATAAATGAAGAACAGTATACGTGTTGATTACTTGTTGAATGCAATGAAGTAGTGGTTACCTTTGTATTTACTACTTGTAAGGTGGTGTAGATGAGCTGTGTGCTGTAGCAGTTGTTGTATAAAGCTGGAGATAATACTTTTGTTTTTAATGATGTAGTTGTTAGTAACTGTGATTATTGTGTCCTTCTGTTGGAGGCTTGCGAGCTCCCCAAGGTGCCTGAGGGGTTGTGTACCCGCGCAAGGTTTTATTTTAAGCTGCTTAATGCTTAGTCGGGTCGGTGGCCCGGGTGGTCATTCAACCTAACCTCGACTTGATTGGCCGAGACGGCAGCCAGTGATCTCTACATTGCACTTTTAAGAGTGGCCTGTAGAGAACCTGACTCTAACTCTTTTCCTTGTGGAGCACTGACAGTGGAGATCCTTTGGTGACCACAATGAGATAGAAACGCCCGTTGCCCGGTGGTAACATTCGGTTACCCGTTACACTGTTACAGGTTAGGTACATCAGACGATATCTGCTCAAAACGGCTCTGTTAAGGTCACTGCAATGCTGATGCAATAATGTATTGTTGTTTGTGTATTCCATGATTTGCTGGTATGTGCTGATGTGGGGCTTGCCTGTTTGTGTGTTTACTTTACGAGTGCACCGCGTACGTATCTGAAGCCATAAGTTCCCGAACTCTCGAGAATTTAGTCTTGATGGGTACACATAACCAATTTGGAGATTCTGTTGGTAAGTGTTAAGCTATTGATTACTGCTAGTTTGTAAAAATTCCCATAGCCAGCTACGACTAGAAACAGCCCTTCTTACACAAAATGTGTCTATCTCTACCCCATTTCGCGAATATAAAAAATTCCCTCGTATATCTCTCACTAAGTAAAACCAATTATAAATAAAAAAAACATTTTTTTTTAGATTTTTGTCACAGTTTTCACTAAATTTACGAATACTTATGAAAATTGCGTTTTCCTTCTAAAATTGAGTTAGGATTTTTTACATATGGATTCTTATCTCGGTAATTAACCTCTCTATATATAACTTTATGTTTGAAATTACATTACCCTATAATTAGCAAGATCTTAAATTACCACAAAATGAAGCAAATAAATAAACCCAATTTCAGCAAGCCTTCTAATTGATATAAACAAGAACGTTGTCACTAATTTTAAATAATTATTTTTTTAATGCTCGCCCACATTGTCAACATATTTGGTAGATATGACATAATAATATTTTTAATAAACATTTAACAATTATATTCAAGAATTAATTGGGATTATCTCATTTGTTGTTACATAACTGTTTCTTAAAGTTTATTTTAAGAATACATTTTAACGGCTTAGATTAATTTTTTGTCGAATGTGATAACCTAGAACAGCCCTCAATCGTATTTCTTTTATTCGCATTTTTTACAACAGCAAACATTCCTTAATTTAAATCCAAAACAACTAATGAATTCTTAATAGGAACGTCATCGCTTGAACTACGTACGTGTTTGAACTATTTAAATCATAAATGACTCTCGAACAGTTTGGTTGTAGGGCTTGAACATGTTGTACATGCTAAGCAGCTACCTCTAACCTCGACAATGTAAATTATTTTTGGGGGATTTCAATAATATTTTTTTAAACCATTAAAATTGTCATTTGCTTGCTTTTATCCGAACCTCTAATAGGTTGAAATACCATTAAATTACGCCCTGTGGATGGATAATGATTGAATTGTCTTCGATTTTACAACCAGTAGACTTTTCTTTTTCAGTTTTATGATATAGTAGTACGTGCTTTGAGAAGCGGAGCTTTAGCTTTGCTCGACATGTTAATTTACTAGGCGCCAGTTGCACAAGCAAAAATCTACGTGAATGGTTCTCTGTCGCTGACTCAAATAATATGTTCCATCTGTTTTAACACACTTTTATTAATACAGTTGATGTCCAGCAGAAATAGAATCGTGCAACAATTTATAAATAATGAATTTACGGCCGTCCGCTGTGAAAGTAGAATAGGAACAAATTTTGATCCTGGATTGTTGATGTCAGCTGGTAAACGAACGAAAAGTTTGCATTCTAATTACAACACGATCACAAAATGAAGTAACTGTTTCATTCAGTGTAAGTACACATTCTCTCATTTGGCATAATTTCCATATCAAGTTTATTGAAACTCTTAAACGCGCATAGGTGACTTTTAACAGTATAAAGCACAGAAACGCATATAAAAACGAAAACCGCTACTTTGCTACCTGCAATTACGGAAGATGTACAATTTATAGTTTTTACTTTTAACTAACGGCTTCCACATTCGTCGTGGATCATCAACAATGTCACTTATTCACCTTTCGGGACAATTCATGCTTGGTCAACTGTGCCAATATATGTTAATAGTTTTTTAGACTGCACTTAACCTTAATTTACAAATATATTACACTAGTTTATTGCAATAACTGTTTACGTAAGTGGTTTCGATATTATGCTGGGCTGGATGCGAGAATTCATATCGAGATATTATTTTTAGAGTTTGCGCACATCCTGCATGTGACAATTTTTTTTAAATTATTGCGTATCTCGAAAAATTCTTTAAACTGGTACAGGGAAACTGTTAATGTCTGCCATAAAATAATGAATGCTGGAAGGTTTTGCTCACTGCTATAATCTATATTGCTAAAACACCAAGTAACTATCTGAATTTTACAAGTCCTAAATTCAATGATAATATTAATACAAAGTAAATTACTTGAGTTGGAAATCATTATTAAATAAAAAGTCTAACATGGCGTTAACATTAAGAATTCTCTCTGCTTTGACTAGAAAATTGAAATAACGAATTAAAATCACTTGTATGTATGACAAGCGGTTTTAATACTTTTTTAACTATTTTTTTTATTAATTCACAACTCCACATATGTTTATTACAATAAATAAGGCTTTACTTTCAAATATGTAATAATATATTGAAATATGTCCAACGCACCTCACATTATTGACATACAATTGTACATAATTAGAATGCAGTCGTACAAATCTGAATTAATTAAAAGCCATAAATTATTAACACTTCAAGCAGTTCTTCTGTTAATCAATGCAAAATATATACAGAGTAGGCTAATGAAAAGGAAACAGACCCAATTTTTCATATTTATGTCATTTTTTTAAGATATCGCTCGGACCCTCAGTTTTTGTTTTGAGGGGGAAACTTTCTGCTTTAACTTTATTTTCAACATTGTCACTTCAACCTCCTAGGGGTGGTGAGCTTCGCTGCTAAAATTATAAATGGGAAAGGGGGTCGAGTGACCATTTTAAAGGGCATTAAATTCTCGTTTTAACGCTTCCTAGTTTTTCAAATTCGGATCAGTAGTTTTCGAGAAAATGCCTCTTAAAGATAGTAACCCGCCAAAAACCAATAATTCATGATTTTGCAAGGGTATGTGTGAATGAGTAATTAATAACACAAATTTGATTTTTAAAATTTCCGCTTCGGATGAATGTTCGTTTTTTGTGAACGGGATTGTTAATCGCCATAAATGTCACTATTGGGCCGATGAACATTCACACATATTCCATGAAGTTCACACTCAAAATCCTCAAAAATTAAACGTGTGGGCTGGAATTTATGGCTATCGCATTGTTGGTCCTTTTTTCTACTAGGAAATCTAACAGGAGAAATGTATTTGGATTTAATACGAGATCATGTTGATCCAGCAATAACTGAAATTATGGAACAAAATGAGCGTTACAAAGTGAATGAGTTGATGTTTCAACACGACGGGGCACACTATGCCCTTGCTGTTAGTCAGTATTTGGACGAAACGTTTCCTGGTAGATGCACTGGGCGAAGAGCAGCAGTGGAGTGGACTGCGAGTCGCCAGATTTATGCCCTATAGACTTCTTTCTATGGGGCCACATAAAAAGTAAATATTGTAGTACTGAGCCAGAATCCCTAAATGATCTGCGTCAACGGATCACCAACGAACCCAGAAATGCTTCAGAACGTCCGAAACCATTTTCAACAAAGCCTGTACTACTGTATGGATGCTGGAGGTCAACATTTCGAACATTTAATAAAGTGAAAGTTAAGGTAAATTTCTTAATCAATAAAACATTACTGGTGTAAATTGTGGTAAAAGTGAAAAATCATGAATTATTGGTTTTTGGCGGGTTACTATCTATAAAAGGCATTTTCTCGAAAACTACTGATCCGAATTTGAAAAACTAGGAAGCGTTAGAAAGAAAATTTAATGCCCTTTAAAATGATGACTCGACTCCCTTTCCCATTTAAAATTTTAGGGGTGAAGCTCACCACCCGTACGAGGTTGAAGTGACAAAGTTGAAAATAAACGCAAAAGTTTTCCCCTCAAAACAAAAATTGACAGGTGCGAGCGATTTCTTAAAAAATGACGATAAATATGAAAAATCGGGTCTGTTTCGTTTTTATTGGCCCACCCCGTATGATGCCCTAATTACATATAAAAGCAACGAGCTGAAAGTGTATTTCAAGAAGTAATGCAAAACAAACCGCGGGTTAAGGCTTTATTTTTTAAAGAACCTTATTTAAACAATATTCTTAAACGAGAGTCGGCATCACAGACTGCGGAAGAAATAACATTGTTCAAAAATTTACGACAGTAAAAAAACACTGCGGAACTTTACCGTTCTCCCAAAACATGTGCTTTTTTATTATGAACTCACATTGCTGATTTTACGAGGGTTAGTGTAGCAAATTCTTGGAATACATACTGCTTATTTCTAAAGAAATGCTGCAATCCCCATTTTCGTTCGGCACAAAAATATATTAGAATTTAAAACTGGCTTATAAAACGAAATTCAACGAAAAATTAGAAGATGGAAAGAGAATACAAAAAGAAACTGATAATCCAAAAATCGGGTCCTGAAATTTGATCAATTGAGGGACCAATTTTGAAATAGTAGCAGATAAGTGATTGGATTTTTCTGGTTCTATCTAATATGTTAATTCTTGAAATTTCCTACAATTGCTTTTATACTAGCTTACAGCAAACAAAAAAATGGTAAAATATGTTAAAAACTCTTCTACAAATTATCGATCAAATGTGTTTTAAGCTTATGGTAAAATGAGTTCATCCGTACTTGTGAAAATGGTATTTATAAAATCTTAATAAATTGATACCATTTAACAAAAGGACAATAGGATTCCATACTACAGAAAGGTGTGAGAAAGACGGTGCTCCACTACATTCAAGAGGCTTGGTACTAGTAGTTTCATATTGTCAATAAAGTAGATAATGAGGCGCTTCACCTAACTGCTCAACATTGTACAGGGTGATTCCTAAGTAATGTCGAAAATTTCTTTGACTCATTATACCCATAATACAAAAATTCAGAATAAATTTCCCCAAACACATTAATTTTGAATATTTCCAAAAAATATAATTTTGTTAACCTATTTGAAAACGAAGTAATGTGCCACTGGCGTCAATGTTAAACTGATAAATATCAAAGTTTTTTAACTGTTTTATAATTGAACTTGAAATAGTGATCATTTTTGTTGAATATTATATTGCTTTTAATCATGCCCGAGTTTACAAACGTCGAAAAGGCTGATATGCACCACTGTTATGGCTTTGCGGACGGAAATACATTGGAGACAAGGCGAACATACCATGAAAGGTTTCCAAACAGACGATTGCCATGTGATAAGACATTTACGCGATGAGAGAGTCTGGATCATTTCTGAGAGACACGAACCTCCCGGTAGACCAACCACGGTTACAACACCACAACTAGAGGAAGAAGTATTTCGTAAAGTTGAGGAAAATTCTTCCACGAGTACAAGAAAAATTGCTGTGCAGTTAAATGTAAGCCACAAAACCATAAGGAAAATTTTGAAGTTTTACCAGTTCTGCCCGTACCATATTCAACGTGTGCAAGCCTTGTTGCCAAAAGATTTCCCTCAACGTTTCGGATTCTGTCAGTTGTTACTTGAAGCAGTCGCGCAAAATAAACTTTCTGGCTGAAATACTGTTCACAGGTGTAAGTAATTAATTTTTCGAGAGATGTGATTAACTTTCATAACAATCACATGTGGGCTGAAGATAATCCACATTTCATAATGGAATGCCGATTACAGCATCGGTTTTTTCTCAATGTATGGGATTATTGGGTAATAATTTCATTGGATCATATTTCTTATCTGAACGCCTGGCTTGTGTCTCTTATCGGCGTTTACTTGGCGAAGAGGTATTTGTATTATTGGAAGATATTCAATTACAGCTAAGGAATATGTACTATGTGGTTTATGCACGATAGTGCTTCAGCTCATATCAGTATTGCCACAAGGGAGTATTTCAACACAGATTATTCTCATCGCTAGATAGGTTGTGGGGGAAAATGGCTTTATTGTATTTCAGAATATTCTCCATGAAGATCAATAC
>JABXWE010006414.1:0-14614 GCA_014611495.1 Limonius californicus | reverse complement strand
AATCGTAAAAAATACTGATCACATCCAGGTGGCAAAATATGAGACGAGACGAACGCGCTGAGAAGACAATATATATTAAGAGATAAAATTCGATATGAAGTCAACGATCTCCCAGTGAATTACGAGGTGTGCGTCAGAGACGCGGGCGCCAGTGACGGCCTGTGACGTCTGCAGACGCCACAACACACGTGACTCCGCCTAGGCCCGGGATATGCCAGCCTCGAAGGTGGACAAGTACGAATAGAGCATAGAAAAGTTGTCACACCTTTCTCATTTTTATTATTTATTACTACATGCGTATGTTATGACAGCCGAAGATTAACGTCTTACGTTGTTTGTGATTCGTCAATGGATTTTTCTAAAATAAAATTTGCTCGTACTGCACACTTTTTTACGTTGCATTTCTAAAACCTTCGAAACTGATGGGATTCGTTTGAAATATTAAATCAGTAGAATAAAAAACAGGTCTCTGACCATTCTTTAATTTAATTTTTTAAATGTAGATACAGCGCTGGTAGCTTCGAAAATGCAATAGAAAAATCGTATGGAGAAACTTAAGTAGTTGTTCGTCAATCAATCCTTTGATATGTGACTCTTGTTCTTGTTGTCTTTCTTGTTTCGTTTTATCGACTTACATAAGGCAGAATAAAATGCAAGGTGATGCTTTGTTAGTTACCGATGGGGAAATTTCTACGCTAATATTAAAGTTGGTATCCGCTTGCGTTGAACCAGTGATTCGAAAATAAACCGTTTTGCTGCCAAAACCGATTCTGCACTAAAACTTGTAATAATTTACCATAAAGATCCTCAAATAAGCGGAGGCTCCGGTGGCTTCTTTTGTATATTGGTATACCTTGGTACCTTTTAAAAACACCCTATATACATATGTGTACATAAAATGAATTTCTAATTTGGAACGCGAGCGTGGTGAGGTAATGTAAAGAGTAGTTGTCTATTTAAGTAGCAATACATAACCAGTAAATACAATCTTTACAATTTCGAAAATACTACAATGAATATTTCTACATGAACGAGCCCAACAAAAACCTTCCGGTATATTTTTAACTTGCGTGTTCCCAAAGAAGAACAGTGACTTATAAATAGTTGTTGAATTCCAATAACACTCTCATATCTAGTTCATAAGCTTAGTTAATTATACAGACTAAAGGTCTTTTAAATCCTATAATAGCAAATGTGCAATTAAATCTAGATGTCTATAAAGAAAAACTAAGAAGTTTTTAATTATATTTGTATTCGGAGTTGTAATATTTTGCCTGCACTAAACCGTATTATTAGTATTATCACGTATTACATTCAAGAGCCATTTACTCTATTTTGAACCGAAGTATTAACGATGTATTTTATTATTCCAAAAATATTTCATATTCCACTCAAGGAGAATATCCTTCAGTTTGGAAAATGCAACCCAAATTAGTTGAATGAAACTGAAGACTTATATAAGAGTGTTTATGTTGTCGCGTATGACTATGAATCATAATATACGATTCATTTGAAATGTACATGTCATTTGGGTTGCATATTCTGACGTAAATGATAATAGTCTTCATACCCACCATATACTTAATATGTCTATGAAGCATTATTACAAGTGTTTGTTACAATATTATAATTACAATTTTAATAGAATTAATAATTATCATGTATATCTATGAATCATATTTTAAATATTCATTGAACTACAATAAGTAATTTGGGTTGCATATTGTTACGAACCCAATATCAAAATTCTAAATTAAATTATTATTGCTTCATAGCTGTTGTAATGTGATTTCAATTGCATACACATTTATGTTGCAAGCAGTGATGTCATTTTACTCAGCAAAATTAAAGCACATTAGAATATTAAATTAGGCAATGTGAAATAAGTAAAACGCTTGATAAGGGAAATTGAATAATAACCAGGTCATCGCTTATGGATGCAAAAGGGAATTTATAAACGGACACTTAAGATTGAATTAGCGAACAGTTGATTGCGAAAAGTAAATGGTGAATAGTAAATGATAGAGAGTAGAGAGTGTATAGTTGACAGTTGGCGGTGTTCCGAAGAATAACAAACAAACAAAGCAATGAGGCTGTACCTGTTTGTATTTTTGTAAGTAGTTTAGTATAATGTTTTAGGATAAGTTGTAATAGTTTTGTAGAACTAAGTAATTAATAAATCCAGTCATTCTATATAAGGGTAGTTGGTTCTCTGGTGATCCCGGCGATAAGGACAAAGGGCGCCTTATCAGTTACAGCCGTAGGCGTAACTATATTCCGTCATAAATAATAATAGGCTGAATGTTGATTATATATGTCTATAACCTGGCTGAAATGTGTTACAAAATTTGAGTTGCATATTTCCCAGTTAAGTGTCATGTCAGCTAGGACCACTCTGTATACAACCACTGCAATAAAACTGTCATATTAATTTAAAAACCAGTCTTCTTATACGAATTGATATCGAATTAATAAGCTGTAGTAATTTTACACATTAATAATAAATCCACTCCACTCCACTCCACTAATAATAACAGTTAAACGTTTAAACTTTGATATTCCGACCAAAGCAAATACGTGCATAAGCAATTTATATACCTGCGATTGCCAATATTAAATGTGAAATGGCATTTTCGAAGATCCCAAAATATTTCCATCGTGTTGCATAAACTAATTCAAATTGCCAAGTCACCTTTAAAATATCAACACATTTGCAACTATTTAGTATTTCGTAATGATGCGGTAGAGTTTTGCGGTTGCAACAACTCTTAATATCAATTAAACTAATAGATTTGTTGTTATGCATTTGGATGTTTCAAAACTGAAACCCGTGTTTTCGTTATGTAAGAATTAAATGTAAACCCTAGCCAAATCTTCCACAAGTCGTGATCGACTAAACCGCCAGTCTCTACTCTTCTCGATTTAGGATCAAGTATAGTGCAAGGGATCAACACAGTGTCATTCCTCTTTTTCTCGATGCATGTAGTATATGCTTTCTAAAGCTACATACACATTTGTAACAGAAACCTGTAATGTAACTGCGTAGCGCAAGGTGAAGTGTGGGGTTATGATATTCCACAATATTGCAGGAGTAGTTTCCAATCCGTACTTATGGATAATGATATTTATTTCAAAAATTGTTGATGAGCACGCACACAAGCCGGCAAGCGTAATATTCTCCAACAGATTCCTGGAACGCATCCGCGCGTCGTAGCACAATCATGACGACACGATGTTGCAGGACAAAATTTCATCTGTCCGGACCGACATGGTGTAATATCATTTTGTAAATGTTTTATCAAAAACACCGACAAATTTTAAAACGTAGCACGACATGCCCCGTATGCTGACACGCTACGTGGTTGCAATATAGGGTTCTGTGTAAATGCGTATGAGGCCTAATAAAAATTTCAAAAGACAAACATTATAAGGAATAAAACTTATCTTTATTATTATTAGACACAACCGTATAAGGTAAATCTTTAATGACAATTTAACATGACATTTAACTTTTTACAAAACAAGTATTGTAGATTCCAGAGATCTTTATATCTATTGGTTCGAAATTTCTTTAAGACTTTTCCATCTTAACCTATTCTCGTTTTATTTCACTGTTGTCGTAATCTTATACCTTGTGCTGCAAATCAAAATTAGAAAACAAAATCATTAAGAAAAAAATTAGAAACTGCTAGACATGCAGAACCAAAAAAGGTGAAATACTGGTATAAGCCCAATTCCAAAATTTTAGATTCTAAACTATAATTGCACATTATTACTTCATAGCTTTTGCACAGCCCCTTCGACCCCTCGTTAAGCGTTACAATAACAATGGAGAAGATACGAATAAAGTAAACTATTTAACTAATGGAACTCTTTACATTTTGAAATAAGATCCTTTCATTTTATCTTATTCATCTTCGTATTTATTTATTTCACTAAAGATATCTTATTATGATATCGAGTCAACTGGACTCAAAAACATAACAGAGAAAAGGAAAATCTACCAGCCACAATTTAAAGACCGTGAATTTGTACACAAGACTTACATCCAAGACAAAAAATATTAGAAAAAAAGGCATTTATTTAGTACCGCCTTGATGTTTTTATGAACTGAACCTTTTAGAATCTTGAGGTAGTCTAGTTCCAGTTTGAATCCTATTGTGGTTTTCAGCTCTGAACTTAAAATTATGATCAAAAGTAACAAAACCTTTTAGACTGACAGTTACAAGAAAACAAGGCATAGTCTTCGTGTAACCTCACCCAGTCTCGTTTCAATGCCATATATCAGGGTAGCTCAAAAGTCTCCTTGAAAAATGTGGCCTACAAATGAACTCAAAATCATGAAACTAAGTCTTTCATAATTAAAAATAAAAACTGCTTCTGATATCAGACTAGACTAACGCCAAGAACTACGCAAATTGTATAAGAAGAAATCTAATTTACTACAAGAGAAAAAGATTTTCTACCACTGATTCCAAACTTCTAAACTTAAAGTGAAAATGTTTCGATATAATGCATCAAAAACGATTAAAATTTTCAGAGTGAGACTTGAAAGAAAGGTAGAATCGCATTTTACATAGATGAAACCCTTTTACGTTTCAAAGTTGCTTGTTTTTGGTTAAACGAAGTATATGGTAATCTAAACATTTCTAGCCCCATGTTTACGACAGAATGTTTAAGAACAAATACAATATATTGATATATAATATCAATCAATATTATCAAATACAAAGGATAGAGCATCAAGCACCAAGCATTAATAATAGACCGTCAAGCACCAAGCATAAAACATCATGCATATATCATAGACCATCAAGAATTAACTATAAAGCATAGAGCATAAAGCATACATCATATATCATACAGCATAAAACATATAGAGCATATAACATTAAACACAAATCAGAAAGCATAGACCATCAAGCATAAAGCTTAAAGAATAAGTCATAGAGTATAGCCCATCAAGCACAAAGCATAGAACATCAAACATCCAGAATAAATCATAGACGATCAAGCATCAAGCATAAAGGATAGAGCATAGAGCATAAAGCTTAAAGAATAGGTCATAGAGTATAGTCCATAAAGCATACAACATCAAACATCAAAAATAAATCATAGACGATCAAGCATCAAGCATAGAGCATAAAGGATAGAGCATAGAACATAAAGCATAGAACATAAACCATAGAGAATAGAGCATCAAGCACCACGCATAAATCATAGACCTTCAAACATCAAGCATAGAGCATCATGCCTAAATAATAGAGCATACACCATTTCATCAAGCATAGAGCATAAAGGATAGAGCATAGAGCAACAAGCATAAAGCTTAAAGAATAAGTCATAGAGTATAGTCCATCAAGCATAAAGCATAGAATATCAAGCATCAAGAATAAATCATAGACGATCAAGCATCAAGCATAGAGCATAAAGGATAGAGCATAAAGGATAGATCATAAAGGATAAAGCATAAAGTATAGAGTATAAAGCATAGAACATCAACCATAGAGAATAGATCATCAAGCACCAAGCATAAATCATAGATTTTCAAACATCAAGCGTAGAGCATCATGCCTAAATCATAGAGCATAGACCATCAAGCATCAAGCATAAAGCTTAAAGCATAAAACATAGAGTATAGACCATCAAGCGTCCAGCATAAAGCACAGATCATCCAGCATAAATCATAGCGTATAGAGCACAAGTATAAGGCACAAAGCATAAAGCTTAAAGCATAAATCATAGAGCAAAGAGCATCAAGCATAAAACATAAGAGTATAGACCATCAAGCGTCCAGCACAAAGCACAGATCATCCAGTATAAATCATAGCGCATAGAGCACAAGTATAAAGCACAAAGCATAAAGCTTAAAGCATAAATCATAGAGCATAGACCATCAAGCATAAAGCATAGAACATAGAGCATCAAGCATAAATTATAGAGCATAATGCATACGGCATATAAATTTATCAAGCATAGACCATCAGGCATAAAGCATAAATCATAGAGCACAGAGCATTAAGCATAAAACATACAGTACAGACCATTAAGCATCCAACATAAAGCAGAGATCATCCGGCATAAATCATAGCGCATAGAGCACAAGTATAAAGCACAAAGCAAAAAGCTTAAAGCATAGAGCATAGACCGTCAAGCATAAAACATAGAACATAGAGCATCAAGCATAAATTATAGAGCATAATGCGTAAATCATATAAATGTATCAAGCATACACCATCAGGCATAAAGCATAAATCATAGAGCACAGAGCATCAAGCATAAAACATAGAGTACAGACCATCAAGCGTCCAGCATAAAGCACAGATCATCCGGCATAAATCATAGCGTATAGAGCACAAGTATAAAGCACAAAGCAAAAAGATTAAAGCATAAATCATAGAGCATAGACCATCAAGCAAAAATCATAGAGCATAGACCATCAAGCATAAATCATAGAGCATAGACGATCAAGCATAAAGCATAAAGGACAGAACATCAAGCATAAAACATAGAGTATAGACCATCAAGTATCAAGCATAAAGCATAAAGCATAAAGCATAGAACATAGAGCATCAAGTATAAATTATAGGAGCATAATGCATACTAAATCATATAATAGTATCAAGCATAGACCATCGGGCATAAAGCATAAATCATAGAGCACAGAGCATCAAGCATTAAACATAGAATATAGACCATCAAGCGTCCAGCATAAATCATAGTGTATAGAGCACAAGTATAAAGTACAAAGCATAAAGCTTAAACATAAATCATAGAGCATAGAGCACAAGTATAAAGCACAAAGCATAAAGTTTAAAGCATAAATCATAGAGCATAGACCATCAAGCATAAAGCATAGAACATAGAACATCAAGCATAAATTATAGAGCATAATGCATAAATCATATAAATGTATCAAGAATAGACCATCAGGCATAAAGCATAAATCATAGAGAACAGAGCATCACGCATAAAACATAGAGTATAGACCATCAAGCGTCCAGTATAAAGCACAGGTTAGCCAGCATAAATCATAGCGCATAGAGCACAAGTATAAAGCACAAAGCATCAATCTTAGAGCTTAATGCATAGATCATATCATAGCATACAACAGAGAGTATAGACCACTAATCGTCAAGAATAAAGCATAGAGCATATCGCATAAAAGATACGTATATGTATTAATGTATTAATGAGACATTATATAATATAATCTCAAAATGCATTATGTGACATATTGCAGTATAAACAACGATATAATATAAAAGAAATATCGAAATTCTGTTTAAAGTTGCATCTACTTGCGTTATTATTATTTTCAGTTAAATGTTGCCCACTGGATTTCGATGAAAACGTAATACAGAGTAGGTACACTATACAACAATGGAAATTACAAATGCATTTTAAAATATCATTTATTGAACACCATAATTGGTGTTTTAACCTGTCTTGTTTACAGAGATAATTACATCTGACGCAAATCCAGCCTCGTTTAACTGACCTGCGTCAAATATTGTTGTATAAAATAAATAAAATCGTAGGTGTAAAAGTATTCCGATTTGATATACTATCTCTTGCTATTTACCGGTGTGCTAATTTAAAATAGTAGAATTGCATAAAACAATAATAAGTTATAATGTAGATTAGGTACTTTGCAAATACAGCTAAACTCTTATTGTATCATACGATCGAAAAAAAAATTTAAAAACTTAAGTGTTTGCTAAAATGATTAAGATTTATAAAAACATACACATACGAAATGTATCGGCTACGAAATAATAAAGAGGATGATTTGCTGAGAGTTTTATGACACGTTTAACTGATGATCGGGAAAGTCTGGAAACAAGTCAATTTGGCGAGACGTTCCTTGGAAGTTTTCCAAAATAGATATGTGGCGGAAAAAATACACTGTGACACATATACGGGCCTGTTTACGGCTCGGTTACGCCTCACATATATTTATTTGATTGTTTTGAAAGTAGAACGTAGGTCACTGTAAGAAAATCACAGTTTGGCTAGCATTTGAAGGCGACTTGAGAATTCTGCATATCTGCCAACTTCAAGCGTCGGAGCTGACAAAAGCCAGCAGGAAACGATAGCCAGGAGCGAGCTTAATCCACAAAATAATAAATGGGGACAGTTAATGGGTTTTCTGAAGTTTATAGAACTTCTCTTGAATTATGGGTGCCTTATTCTTTTTTCACTTTACCATACCGTAGACATAGAGAAGTTACTGAGTTGGTGGAAGACTTTTAGATTTGAAGAATGTAAAAGGAAAGGTCCGTTTTTTAAGAATTAAAAAAAAATCGTTTGTACATAATATCTATGGGTGAATATATGTTTTTTTATGTACAGTGCGGTTAAAAACATGTATTGCTTTAAAGTAGAATGAAATATAAACACACTTCTTTCAATATTTTAGGCTACTTACAGTTTACAGCAAATAGGTCGTCCATAATCACTATAATACAGGGTGGCCAAAAGCCACTTCCCATTAAATGGTAAATTAATACTCCGACTTCATTATTGTACAATAATATTTTCATTATTAATTAAATAATTACTTATAAAATTGGCTTTCCTACCCCACCCGTGGCACAGACAACAGATCAATCCTGTTCGAAACGTTTTAGTAAATTGTGTGCTGAAATAACAATTCCATTCGTCAGTTATTGCAAAACCGCTATTGTATCAAGTTTTTAAAGCAAAAATCCTTACTTCTTTAGTAAACATTTTGAGGCTAGCAATACACTCTAGGGGTTACTTCACCTACTATCAGATATAAATAAACGGCGGGAAGTTTAAGACCTAGGAGCGATTGGAAACAGCATAATCTTAGTGCAACACGACGTTGAATATAAAGTGTAATGAGTTCTGAAATTTGGCTCATCCTGTATAATCAATCCACACAGCGGATGTTTTTGTTCATAACGAAATGCACTAATTGAAATAATAAATAAGTAAATCCTCCGTACGTTGGAATAAAACTAAATAATAAAATACCAGCATTAACAAGATCGAGGGGAAATTAACAATTTCAAACAGTAAAATAAAAAAAGCAGCAGGAAAACATAAAAAATCTAATATATGCAGTGAAATTGAAGTTATTTGGAATTCTAATTGGAGGCTTATTTATTTATTTAACGTAGCTTAGTTTCGCTATTGTGGCTAATCACCAATGCCAGTAACTACTCCCATCACAACTGGGTTGTTTACCAGAGCGAGGAATATTTGAACGTACTCAACAACACTTGAAAATGGCTTTTGTCATTTTACTTTCTATCTGAAAAGAAGTATGAACTGATAATAACATTGCATTTCTGATAATAATCGTTTTCTGATATCACTAATTTATTTCCTATATGTGAAATGCACTTTACGTACAAATACCTAGTTTCACACATGTTTAAACAGAAGGCGTAAACATTTAAGTAGGATAACACTAGGCAGCTTACTATAAACATCTTCGCTATAAAGAAACAAATTAACTTCACTTATGTTTAACGCGGAAGTCAAAAGGGATTATCAAAGCACAATTAAAATTGTAGTTAACCACTTATTGTTAGGTAATCGACACAAACTGGATCATTGTCGGCCACATGTTCGTTAACGTACACACTGTATACGACACAGTTCGTTTATAATAGCTTCCGTAAAAACACACAGCCGCAAATCATTTGTACCATTTACTGTCAACAAATTATTTTTAAACGCAAAATAAACAAATTAAAAATAAAAGTAATAATTTAAAATCAGACGCGAAGGACGCGACCTCCTTTACCTATTTAATTATAACGAAAAAATGTTGCTAAAATGTGACAGCGTGCTT
Source organism: Limonius californicus (assembly GCA_014611495.1). Classification (NCBI taxonomy): domain Eukaryota; kingdom Metazoa; phylum Arthropoda; class Insecta; order Coleoptera; family Elateridae; genus Limonius; species Limonius californicus. The sequence continues at coordinate 4,785 of JABXWE010006414.1, read as the reverse complement.
GGCAAATTCCGCCTTTTTATTGGACACTACAAAGAAAATGATGATGTATTGCGGCTAATAAAAAATGTTAGATGCGTTCCATTCTAGCGTGTCTATTTTGAATATACTGAGTCCACATTCCTGCAAGCCTGTAACATTTTGGCAAAGTGTTTTGCTTAAATGTAACGATTTGCGAAATATATAATTAATATTTAAAACAGCAATTGCACTTCTTGACACTTTATGTATCGGCTTGCAGCTGCGTTAAACAGAAACTGGTTGCATAATTTGTTTTTGTTAGTATTTTAAAGTAGGTTTGTAAAATAAAAGTAAACCCTGGTTCCTAAAATAAGCTTCGTTAAAATAGTTGAACTGAACAAATGAACCTCCTAAAAGCATTTTTTTTTTGAACAAAACACTAGCTTCTCCGTACCACCGGCTCTATTCAAAGAAACAAAACACGTTTCTAAGTCCGTAAGAAGCTTATTGCAAAGCCCCATTGGATCTAATAAGCGAACTTGAAGTCTTAAAGCCTCGTCACGTACGAAATCAATTAATAAAGAAAAACAAGACGTTGAAAGTCCTGATTTTATTTCAGCGCTGTTCCAAACGATAACGCTACCATCGTAATGAAATTGGAAAACTGAACGTTGGAGATTTTCCAAAAATACGAGTTAATAGGAAACCGTTTTATAGGGAACTTATAAGGTAACAAACACAAACGGATCCATTTTCTTATTAAAAAATAAGATTTAAAATCAAAAGCAGAATCAAATACTTCGCTTTTCTATTTAAAATATTTTCCTTAGCAGACATATTTCAATTATGAGTAGCCAGAATTTGAGCTTTCACTTGCAATTTTTGAAATTCTTTAATTCAAGCTTCATTAATGTTCGATGTTGGTTAATATGAGCCCGGTCCCACTTCAGTTGGCCCACTTACAAAGTTCTCATTTATTGGAACTCAATCAAGTGAAACCTAAACAATATTTTAATATCAGTATTTTTTATTTTTCACCAAACATTTTAGAGGTTTTTACACAAACTGAAACAGAAAAAAGGAAAAATATGCAATCAGAGAAAGGTTTTTTTTGATGAGTAGTGAAGTTGCCAACTGCAACTCCATGATTCCCATCCCACCCAGCTTATCCCGGCTCAGTACATTTCGTGCTATTCACGGGTCTAACATGCCCCACCTTTGAAAAAGCGCATGCCCCAGACAGCACAAACACCTTGGGAAAGTGCAGTGCTCAGGATTCGAACCTGAGCGACTTTGGTAGAATAACTCCGAAGCCAAGCGCTGCAGCCACTACTCTACCGCGGTCCCCTAGAGAAACGTGAACCCATTTTCAACTTTATGATTGGAAAACATTACCTTCATTTTTAATAACGGCCTTGATTCTTTGAGGTGTAGTATTTACTATGTTCTGGGTAGTCTTCTGTAGTAAATGTATCACATCTTTCTTGAAGTTCTTGCCTTAGTTCCGGGATTGATCTAACGGAAGTTACATGCAATCCTTTCTTCATTTCGTACCAACGTTGTTATGTTCATTTGATTTTGCCACTTCATCATAATTAAAGTCATATTTTAGTTGCCGCCCTGTAGTCGATTACTATATTATTATCCAAATACAGTTTGGTGTGGACCTTTTTTTTGTTATCGTGCAGAACTGCAGATTGGTGTTTTGTCTACGCGTTTGGCCCTGGACGCTTTCTGCGAATTTACGTGTAAGAATTGTTCTGGAATTATTGCAGCATATTTTGCAATGGGGTGTAATATTTTTGAGCCGATGCATATTCGCGTTGCGTTTCCTCTTCAGTCGAATTTAACATCTTGCTCGGCCCGGTCACCCGATATCATCTTCGGGGACCCTAGATAAATTAAGAAAAAAAGTGGACGCTAGGCTTCGGGAATGAACTGACGTGTTTTTTTTTGGATACCGGGTTGTGTCGCAGCTCTTCTGCTAATTGAGTTATCGTTTCGTTTTTTTGCGTTAGGCGAAAGAATCCTCGACTTGCGTTGGATCAAAAATATTAGCAGAGTGTCAAATTTGTGCAAAAACAATTCAGTGAAATTGTTTTCTCGACTGTGTCGGATACAAGCCATAAAACTCGTGGAAGTTTTGTTCTTCGAGCTGTTTTAAGTGATCCTCGCGTCCAGCGGCGGAGATATTGACATCTGAAATTCCCGCCTCTTCTCTCTCGACGTCGAAAATGCCCTGGCCATAGCGTTATCTCCATTCGATCCCATCTTCAGGAACGTACCAGCGAATTTTTCCTGCTTCCCGAAGATCTTAGGGAACACCCCAGTTGTGCCTCTCTCTGCTCCCTACCGAACAACACTAAGGTAGGAGAAATTCTAATTGTGTGGTGAAAACTTTTTCCGAGTTAATCTTCAAGCTTGAATCTTTTTTTTAATACAACGTAAAGCAACCTTCAGTCGCCAATTGTTCTTTCTTCTTTTAGTTAAGTAAAGCGTATTCATAAAGTGTATTAAATTGTAAGCTCCGACGCCACTGGCTGCGTAGATCTGTTCTAAGAAATTAAATATCGCAAACCACTGACGGCGAGCCTTTTTCAGTTCGAACGTTCCAACAAAATCTTGTATTATTAAACCATAAATATTTTCTATGTAATCGTTATAATTTTTGTACCATGTCAGTAAACTAAAAGAAGTTGATATTTGTCTTGAAATTTACCACATCTTTTATTTTTGTGTATTTTTATCTTTGTGTGCATGAAATTTGCAAGCTTTATATATACGAGGCACAATAAAGGCGAGTCCGATTCCCGTGAGCTGCTGGCTTCTCGGCCACGGGAACTGGTAATCTGCTGTGATTTGGTAGATGGCGCCCGGTAATTTTGACCTACCCACTACACAACTAGGAAGGTTACCCTCCAGTAAGCGGTTTCCGTGAACCACTCCTACTCCTCTGAGCTAACCAGTAGGCCTTTTTCCACCTATTCTGTTGCGGGTTGACGAAAAAGCTCGTTTGGCCCGCAACAAAGTTTCTCAATAGGGAACAAGCCAGGGCTACCAGAAACCTACTTTAAGATTTGAATAGTGTTATTTGAAAAGCATTTTAAAGCTCTCTTTGACGTATGGCAGACAGTTTCGTTTGTTGAAAAATAAAATCCTACGCAGCGACCAAAGCTTCTTCTATTGTTGGCAGCAGAGACTCTTTCACCATCTTTAAATATTTTTTATTGACATTTCCATTAATATAGTTCAGTTTCCCTAAACCTCCTGTAGACATTAAGCTCCACATCATGACAGATGCTGGAAATTTCACATTCCTTTTTGAACAGTCTGGATGGTAAGCTTAATTTTTTTACTGTGACTATGCTCCGGCTACACCTACACAAACTTCAAAGCAAGACTTTTCACTGTTCAGTGTATGTTCTTCTGCTCATTTCAATCTGTTCAGTCTCGATAGCAGCTAAAGTATTCTTAACGCTTCTGACAAGCTACTGCCAATAAGTAAGAGTAGTTTTATCGTTTTTTGCGTATAAATATCCACCTCGATTATTTCCTAATTTTATTATAGTGCTAAAAATATGTGAACGCATAAAACACGTCATTTTCACCAATTTCGTTTTAATACTGACAAATTAAATATTATATTGCATACATTTTACTATATTTAATCAGAAACGGTTTTTATATCAATACTCAGCCTAAAAACATATATGAACTAGCAGTTCGTTTTGCATTTTTGGATTAATTTCTAAACAAATTGACGGTTGACCAACTGAAAGGGTTCTGGGCTCGTAATTACTTTGAAGGTAGATACAATAAATGACGGATGGTCAAGATAAAGTGTCTATTATTTACTTCTAGAATGTTTAGAAAATTGTTCCCATACGAGCAGCTCGCTCACACAGCATTCACGGTCTTAGATTGAGAGATACCAACTTCTTCAGGGTACGTCAACGGTTGCAGTATACTGATACGAGTCTTATTCTAAAACTAAGGGCCATTTAAATATTCCCGCCGAATGAGGAGCGTGGCCAATTTCGTGCACTGTGGGGGTGCGTCAGCAAATGATGAGCTAGCCACAAGTCATTTTACAGTGGTTCCGCCATTGTATTCAGTTGCATAATAAAGCGCTAAAATTATCACTACAATTGAAAACCCCGCCAAGTGTTAAGTGCTGGCTGTGATTTGTTACCTCCAAAATGCTGCCAAAGTTTGCGGTCAAATATGAAAAGGTTGTGATCCGGGATTGTGAGTGAAAGAAATGTTAGGCACGGCTGTAGACATTTTAGAGATGGCCGAACAAACATGGATGATGAGAAACGAAGAGGAGACCTTTTGTTAGAGAAGATCTTGTGGAAAAAGGTAACAACATAACTCGTGAAGGTCAGCATTCATGATTTCGGAAACGGCCGCAGATTATCTTCACATTTCACGTACCGTACTGTCTGAAATTATCACAAATAGGTTACTGTATCACAAACCTTGCGCGCGGTAGCTGCCAAAGATGTTCACATAAACCAGCGAGTGGCCTCTGTACTGACCTTGTATCGGCACGGAATGATGGCGATGAGTACTAGAATCAGTGATAAGCGACGAAACTTGGATTTCGTACACAAATGTCGATATCAAGCAACAATCAATACAGCGGAAGCATTGTGAGTTCCCCAAAGTCAAAATGTTCAACCAAATGTTCGATAGCCGAAAAGCTTACGTGCGGCTACTGTTTATTGGGACAGGAAAGGCGTATTGTTGGTGATTTCTTGCAAGGTGAAATAACAACTAATGTACATGTGGATGGTGAGACCTTAAAAAAGTGGGAAGGGCGAT
>JABXWE010006413.1:0-26696 GCA_014611495.1 Limonius californicus | reverse complement strand
CCCAACTATGCTACCGAGTCACGCCCGCTGCTCCAGAATTTATTAAAATTCGGGCCACAACGGGAGTCGAACTCGGGTCAACCGGTTGCGAAGCGGACTCTCGCCCACTGCGCCACCCGGTCGCCTGAATATCCTTTTTACACATATACCAGACCTTCCGAAGGCATTCTTTGTTTAGTTTAAGGTATTATAATAACATTTAACAAATATTTAACTATGATTATATTAATATAACATAAATATCATGGCAATATATTGCCATGATATTTATATTATATTAATGTTATTATTGTTGGATAATTGTTAAATGTCTTAATCATACCTTAAACTAAACAAGAATACCTTCGGAAGGTCTGTTATATGTGTAAAAAGGATATTTGTGATGTTAAATTCCATATTTTCACCTGAAATGTAGTCTAGGTAGATTATTTATGTCTTAATCTATAGCAATTAATGAAATATTAAAGTTAAATATGTTTTTATAAACCTGTGCTATGTAAAATGTGTTTTCGATACTTCTTACGATGCTTCAATTTAGGAATTCTGTTACTCCATGTATGAATTTGCAGTGTTTGACTGTTTGTAATCCTGATGATGATTTATTACTCGTTGTGGTTGATGATGTGGGTCTCTTTAGACTGTACCGGAGCCCTAAATTTCAAAAATAGTAATTAATTTAAGTATATCATTAAATTGTAAATAATTTTCATGCAACTTGTTTTATGTTAGCCAAATTGGTTGGATGTTATACATAGGAAGGTTTTTGTTAAGTTTATTTGGTAATTTATGTTATTTGTGTGAATATAATTATGTTTGAATAAATTTTGAAGTTTTTAGGTTAAGATTTAGAATTTGGTTATTTATTTTAAAAATATTGGATTAATAGGACGATATTGTGTTGTTAAACTTGTAGTATAATCTAAGGATTGTGTTTGAGTTAATTTTGTTGTGTTTTCATGTTAATTTAGCGAATAGTAACAATTTTTTTATGTGTAAAATTTTGTAATTGTAAATATGGCAAGTGGGGTGTCTAAATGTAGATAAAAATTCAGGGATTCTGAATCTGAAATTAGTTTTTAGATAGGATAATTCATAAGCCTAATTTTAATTATTTAAATTTTAATTATCAATTTCACTAGATTTTGTTTTAAATTTCATCCTTGTTTCTCTTAACGTTACTTAGTAACGATGCGTTTTTGTCAGTTTCATTAGAGGTTTCTGGCAATAAAAATTGAAATCAGTTCCTTTTTGGCCATCGTAGAAAATGCACGCATTTTTTTATCAGTGCTAAATATAAAATTATTATAAAAGAGGCGTTACCTTGAAAAATTTTAGAGGTTATGTGATTTGTTTACAAAATGTCAAACAGTGTTTAAAATTTGTAATTAGTGGACAATAAGTGTTTATAATAATAAATAAGTTAGCTTGGTTAATTCAATCGAAGTGTGTTTAATTTTGTGGAATTCATCTAAAATAAAATAATAAAAAGAATTAAATTGAAATTTATTAATAATAACTTATAAAATATTATTCAATTCAAAAATATATGATTAGAATCCATGAACTTACCTTATTCAATTCGAATATTAAGTGATCAATTACAGTACTTCTGTGATTTAATGATTTAAATTCACAAACTATCGAACTATGAGAACTTAGTGCTGTCATATTCAACTTTAACTGGTTCCGGCCGTTACAATGACCTTCCAGCAGAATTAGAAAGTGCGAATGTTGCGGTATTTAGAAGAGGTGGTGTCTAGGACATGGCTGGAGTGACGCAATAAGGAAAAGATAAGTTTTAAATTTAAGTCTATTTTTAAATGAGTATAAACAATTCTCATATCATGATTAGCTATCTAAATTGGTGGAGCCACTAAAATATGCCCTGAGATAATGAGTTTAAATATAAATGCTATGTTAATTAATTTATATTAATTCATTTGAGATAGAACTCAAATTGGCGCCCAACTAAATTACACAATTATATAATTATTTATATAATTCATCTATTAAAATATAAAATTCATAGCAATATATATATATATATATATTGTTGTGTTACACCCTCACTAAATTCCATTTAAATATAAAGCTTAGAAGCTATACGTAGAGATCCTGTATGAAAATGATTCGTTTACACACACAAATTTCAAATGAGTCGGTACGTTAGACTTTCCGAAGTTTCATCGGGTTGAACTAAGATGGGAATTTCGAATTTTGCAGTCATCCTCAGGAATTTTAGCATTGGAGTCTTGATTTAGATGTTGTTTGCAGGCCTTGCAACGATTTTCTCTGAATATTGAGCTGTAATTACTGTATTTATCTATAATTTGACAGTTCAGATAGATTCTGTCAATTTTAGAATATTAATGTGTTGAATTGACTGTTAATTATATTAAATGCAATTGAATTAGCATATTAGGCAACTTTAGGTTGTAATTTGATAAACAATAAGGATGTACAAATTTGTTTATTTGCTAAAAGATAAAATTTTCTTCGACAAAGATAGAATTTGTATGAAATTCATACTATAAAGGTTGAGAACCAGTTAATTATGTATGTACGAAGTTAGTACAGGTGACATTTATGATTTTCGTCGTATTTACTATAGAAACAATGCAGTATTTGTTTATTTATATATGTTGTAAGAAATTTATCACATTTCATATTAGATATGTGTGTATAGCAATGTTATTCCGTTTGCTTAGGCATCTTTATGATCGAATGCCATTAGTTTATTAGACAGGGCATCTTTTGGTGTATCATTTGTTAAGAACAATGTTATAATTATGATATTGTTTGTATTTCTTTACCAGATAGCTTTGTACGTATCGAAATTGTCTGATTTTCCTTTATTTGAATGCTTAGAACCTGAAAATATGTTGTATAATCAATAACATTAGTTGATTAGATTAGTTTGTATGTGTTTATTATTAGTTTAAGTGTTAATTTGTTTATTTATTTGTATGCTTTTATTTGTATCATGTTGGGTATCAAATGATGCAGAATTTTATGAGGATTTCAGTTATGTCATCAGGTTTTCCTTAGCATGCTGCATATAAAAGTTATTTAGATAATTAGATGTATAGTCATATTTGGGTCAATTCCTAACTCGCCTCTGATTGGTCCAAATTTTGAGATAACAACCAGATTAGATTAGATATTGTTCAAATTTGCGAACATTTGATATGTTGCCATGGAAACGGTAGCATCTTTCTGTAAGGGTATATAAGGAAAATCGCAGACGAAAGAAAAAAGAAAACCTTTTGCCTTTTTTTTACTTTTGAATTATTTTCGACGTGAAACCGCTGCTAAATTGTAACCAATAATTATAAATTATTGTAAATTGTGAGGTTATGTTAATGTTATCATAACTATCAAAGTGTTTAATAAACGTTGTAACCAAGTTTAATGTGCCTTACTTGTTTACCAGTGCTTCGAATAAATAATATTGTTGATAAAACCAGTGCTCCGACAAAAGTAATATCATCGAATTATATGAATTATTTCTTCGATCTACAATCAATAAACTGTTGGGTTGTTGCTTCATAACCTAAAAGCATTCCAAATGAGAAAGTGCATCGAACAAAGCATAAAGGAATATGTATATACAATCAATTTACCTGCAACGATATACGACGGGTTCCAACAATTTCCTGGGTATCCAGATAAGCCGTACCACAGCAACTTCGAGGTAAAAATTTGCCATTTCTAACTGAGGTCAACCTGCTACGAAGATCAGCACGAAGGAAGTGCAAGTCATTCTGCGTGCGCGGCTTCGAGGTCAAGATCATCATTCAAAAGCAAAGTTTGTGCTTATATAAGAAACAAGTGTTGATATCAAAATGATTTGTTTAATTTTATTAATATTGAAATTGTTCTAAATTACTTGCTATTTAAGAAGAAAAGTCATTGCAAGGTTTTTCCTTTTTCGAATTCAATTTATGTGTTGTTGTTTTATTTTCAAAAGTTTATTTAATAATTAAAAAATTATTTGCCACCTTTCCTTTGGTTAATTGTAAAAGGATTGTAAATTTCAAATACCCATTTAATTCAACCAAATTTGTTTTGAACCCTGAGATATATTTGATTAAAGTAACTTTTATTTATTTCCAAATTCACGTTATTTATTTTAAAGAGTCTCAATTTAAGTTGGTGTTGTGTGAAGGTATTATTTTGAAACATTCGTGTGATAATTTTGTTAACGTTTTGGATAGCACAAAGATTGAAGTGTGTTCGATTTTATTTGGTGTACACACAGTTAAGTTTTATTATCCTTTCTCGATCAGCATTAGCATAATTAAAGTTTTATATATCAACATAAATTTTTGCCACTTCATTTTCACCTATATCATATAGCAACTAATTTTGACACCCCGACGTGGGGCACACTTCATTTTCACTGGTATTACACAACAATATATGTATATTGCTGTGCTATGCCCGTTGATATGGTAACCTTTAATTATTGGACCCCAAATAATAAAAAAAATAATTATCATAAATAAATAATACCTGTTCTAGGTACACTCTTGAAACATTTGTTACTCACCCGGTACAGACACATAAATTGTTAGATCAAATTCACAGCAATTATATGAAATTGAGACAACCACCTACCTTCTATGGTGCAAAGTAATCTCAGGGAACTGCGAAAATAATCAAGTAAGGAAATAAATATTTTGTCGGTAGGACTCTAGCTATCAAAAGGGAAACATATAACAAAACAGGCGATATGTTCAACATATGAACTTATAATACAACATATCACTTCCAACACAAAAATATATAACATTTAGCCATAGTTTACATAAGAATAAAACACATCTTTCTTTTTTTAAATCGAACAAGGTTAAACTATTCATTTAAGTCAAATTAAATTTCCCACCTGTTTACATATACGCTCCCGGTGAAGAATTGCTAGACACTGCGATTAGTAGCTCTGCTCCCTGCTGTGTCCAAGGCCGCACGTACACAATTTGATGTAAGGTGATGGAAGAAAGTTCTTTGCTTCAAATAAACAAATTTTCTATGCCACAAGCGCTGATCAGCTTCTCAAAGACAACAGTAATTACTGCAGGTAAGCAGCCGTTCTTTTATCAATGATCCGGATTTGAAAGAATTGTCGTTAGTTTTCTATTTTGATTTTCGATCCGTAAATCTAACCTCAAAATTCCCACCTGACGTTTTAGAACTGAAGAAACTCGACTATCGGAAAACAATTTCACTACGATGGACGCCAGTATTCCAAATAGGACCAAACTTGGAATTTTCGCTGATTTACCACAAATCTTCAAAGTTTCCGGTAAATAAAACACTGGGGTACTTACACCAACACATAAACAAATTTAATTAACGGTATTTATGAACATTTATACAGGTTTAAATTAGGTTTCTTTAACATTTCTGAGAGCCAAGCGACAATACTTCTGCTTGCTCCCTGTTCAAAAAACCAACTTGCCTATTTATTAAACAAAAAGCTTTTCAACTTTCTTTTCTGTCAGGGAGCTCTATCTCACAACATTGTTTCTAAACTATAAAAATTCTAGCCAATCACAGTATAGAACCAATTTACCAAATTTAACACAAAATCTAATTATCTAAATAATTATTTTATGCAAATCCTATGCTAATAACAAATTACAAATCCAGAATGCTTATCATTTTTCCTTCATTTTCAGATCTCACATGACCCATTTGTGTTAAGTAATAACAAATTAGCATATAGACAAATTAAATTTGTTTATAAAAAACATAATAACAAATAGCAAATGTTACAAATCTATTCACAAACACTGCTCAATTCACTTAGTCCATAATTCCATAGCATAAATTCTCATTGTAATACAATAAACCATGAAATTTACCAATGTCAATCTTAGCATATTGCAACGTTCAAACTCCAATCAAATTTCAATTAATTACAGGGCAAACTACACCCAAAAGCTTGCTTAAGTCACCACCAAACCATCATAACAGTTATTGTCACATATTATTTACATCTAAGTATGAAATATCACATATACAACCTATTTTAGATTACATCGTTATAAAAAGTTCTAATATTTCGCAAATTTCAGGATGTACGCTAACCCTTTTCATGTTGGAAACACATACCACCTGTATAAGACTGAAATTCTACCAGGAAGGCTTCATCCTTAATAGGGAAGTCCCACAGACAGAATCTAAGATGTTAAAATTCCACCATCATAAATGACATGATCAACTCGATACTGCTGTGAACTTGACATTACAATTCAAACTCTTTGCACAAATAGCATAAATGGCTTAAGACACGTATAGAATAAGAGTTTTCCTATTAAGGTGTATAATTAGTTCCGTAAATATCACAACAATATATATATACATATATATGTTGGTTTTGAGGATTCCGCGGGTGTTGTATGCTGTGGTTGGTTTCCAGGAATTCTTCCGCGTAGCAACTTCTTGGTCCTGGGACGGACCGGGCTGGTTGTCTTGACGACGTTTCGGCAAAGTCACATTTGCCATCTTCAGGTCTTGTCGGAAAACTTTCTGCTGATGCTTCTTGTAATACGACTGTCGTATTACAATATATATATATTGGTATGAATTTTTATAATAAATAATTATTAAATATCGTTTTCCAACTTTTGGTTCCATAAATGAAATATAAAAGCCCCACGTTGGCTGGCGTCATAAATATATGCTATGTAATTAGTTATAAATATAAATAAACAAATAGCCCCACGTTGATGGTGCCATAAAGAATGCTATGTATTATTTTTTTAATAAATAATTCAAAAACCCCACGTTGACAAGCCATAAAGAATGCTATGTAATAAGTTTATAAATAATTAATAATTAAATTATATAATCGCCCAACTTCGGTTAGCTCACAAATAAAAAATTGTTATCTAAATTTGTTATCAAAATAAATAAATCTTTACGTTGGTTGCGCCAATAATAAAAATTAAAATGAGTTATACATCACACTACAAATTTAATTTTCAATTTACAAGAGCATACAAAAATTACAAAGATCTCGGGGTTAGTTTCGTGGCCTCTCCAAAGATAGTTATCTAATTACAATAATAAACCACACAAACACAAATATCGATCAATTGTGAACTTATCTGTATCCTGTTAATGTTTGAACGAGCCTTTACATCTAATTTCTTCAAATCTGCAACGGCTGCATCTTCATCCCTTTTTATCCAGATGTTCCGAAGCGGCTGGTTGATGACCTCTTACAACTTTAATAGTTAAAAGTTGTTAAAATCCAGGGAAGCACTTCAACAACTTTTGTTTAAATGTATTAAACAGATCAGGTAAGTCGATTTTTAATTAAACTTATAATTCGACCAAAATTGCGTTCGAAGAATTATAACTTTATCTCTTCCAGAACCGTTGGAATTACACAAGACAATTTGACCTCAAAATCCAGATAAGTTTCATTCTTTTAGAATAAAACACTTTTGGTAGCTTGAACTTAAATAAAATTTATTAACTTCTTTAAACACATAAAAACACGTCACATGGGATACTTGAACTTATTTAAACTTGCTTGAGTCGACATAACCTTAACACACTGGTTTACAGCGAGAAGCGATGAAATAACGGACTGGCATAAATTTAAGCTAGCCTTCACAAAAGCTTTTATTTACGAGAAAAATACAACTGAATGTTGGAAGAAAATGCAAGATCGAGTCCAATCACACAAAGAAAACGTAGCTTTGTATTACCATGAAACAGTTTCGTACTGCAAGGAACTCAATCTCTCATTTTCCGAAACAAAAGAACAAATTATTATAGGCCTGTTATCAAGGGGCCTGAGCAACTTTTTGTTATCAAAGAACCATCAAGACGGCGACGAACTATTTCAAGACATTATTCATTATGAAAGAGTTTATGGTTTACGAAGAAACAGAGTGTTAATAGAAAATAGGGGAAATGAGAAATATTTTTACAAAAACAATTCAGCAAATGCATCAAATGACACCAAAGAAACCAAACCTGATTCAAATTAAATTAAAGTTTAGGTGTTTTAATTGCAACCAACCAGATCATCGTGCACCTCGAAGACCTAGGAATGTAGAGCAGCCTACCGGGGTGAATGGCAACTCTATCGTAGCATCAACAATCAGAGGTTCCACCAGCTCAACAGTATCAGTCGTCACCGATACTGCTTATATTGACGTAGGAACAAACAAACAAGTTTATGAGGTTCCTGTTTCCTTAAAATTCGGAATTAATGTTGATGATTGTGTTATTAATATTCAAGCTCTGTTAGGCACGGGTACCCCGATAAGCTTGATCAAATCATGCTATTTACCTACAAGTATTATTAATAAAGATACCAGTGCATGTCACAATTAATTTGGTATTAATGGTAGCAAATTAGATATTGTAGGAATTTATGACAAAAATGTAATAATAGAAGATTTATGTTTGTCTATTAGATTTTATGTTGTATCAGATGAAACATGAAATTCCCAGCTATCTTAGGACGGGATTTTACTAGTTTACCAGACCTTACAATCACCTTAGGGAAGTCGTTGACAACTGAACAAATTGATAATTCACCTTTGCTTGATGAGTTTGTCAATTCAATTATGCACATTGATTATTCTACTAATAATTCAATTTCTTTAAACATTAATCCTGATTTAGAGCCTAAAACTAAACTCAAAGTCGAAGAAATATTCACTAACAGTTACTTAGATATTGAGAGACCTCAAAATCCTCACATTGATTCTGAAATCAAAATTGTTTTAAGTCACGATCAACCTTTTTCTGTACGACCTCGTAAGTTATCTTTCCAAGAGAAGAACCAATTGCAAACAATTTTGAGCGAATTATTAAAATTATATATAGAATTATAAGAGAAAGTAACTCCCCGTATTGCAGTCCCATAGTTCTACGAACTATGAAAAACAACAGAGGTGTTTGATTAGGCATAGATTACCGAGCACTAAATAAACTTACTATTAGAGACCATTATCCAATCCCCTTAATAGATGATCAATAAGACTTGTTAAAAAATAAAAAGTATTATACTTGTTTAGACCTAAACAATGGATTCCACCACGTAAGAGTTGCACCCGAGTCAATAAAATACACTTCTTTTATCACTCAGTTAGGCCAATACGAATATGTGAAGATGCCCTTTGGATTAACTAATGCCCCATCAGTTTTCCAGAGGTACATCAATTAGATTTTCAGAGATCTAATTTGAAACCAGAAAATATTAATCTACCTACACAACATTTTAATAGCTACAACTTCCGTTGAGTAACATTTAGATATTTTAAACCGCGTATTTAATCTTTGCGTAAAATATCTATCGGAGTTTAATATGGAAAAATATTTCTTGTTGCAAAATCAAATAAGCTATTTAGGTTACTTAGTGAATGAGAATGGCATAAAACCAAACCCTGAAAATGTCCAATCTGTGAAAGATTACCCGATACCAGATAATGTTAAGAAAGTTCAAAGCTTCATAAGTTTAGCTTCTTATTTTCGTAGATTTATTCCATCATTTTCCCCAAAAAAGATATTATTTTGATGCTGGTCTGAATACGAGTAAAACGCTTAACACTTATGTGGTTTCATTTTTGGTCAACTACGGTCAACCTACAATATAAACATAATTTTTATTAATAATGGGTTGGTCCCCCCTCTCGTGGCATCGATTCTAGCACATGGTCGATTTCCTCTTGAGGTATTGTGTCCCAAGCAACCTGTAATTCGTGCTGTAGAACTTGTAGCGTCTACGGAGGATGCAATAAGTTCCTCAGTCTTCTCCCCATAATGTCCCAAAATGCTCGATGGGCGCAAGATCGGGAGATCGGGGCGGCCATGGCAAGAGATAGACATTATTCTATGCAAATTGGTCCACAGAACGTCTTGTAATATGGGAACAGGCATTGTCCTGCTGGGAAAGTGGGTCTTCCAACTCCTGAAGAAATGGAAGAATATGGGGTTCTGCCACCCCATCCACATATTGCTGGGCGTTCATATTGCCTCGGATGAATAACAAACGCGACCTACTCCCATAAGTTGTAGCACCCCATACCATAATCCCCACAGTTTGGCGCACATGCCACTCAACAGAAAATTCAACATTGCGACGTTCCCCACATGTTCCTCTGATCCTCATACGGCCATCATGCATCCCCAAACAGAATCGGGATTCATCACTGAACACCACCCTATGACACTCTAGGTTCCAGTGCAGCCGCAACCACTCAAAACGTTGCAGTCGGTGTCGAGCCGTTAGTGGTAACACAAATTGTGGCCGATAGGATTGCAAACCGAAAGCTCTGATTCTGCGGTAAACCGTCCGAAAGGTTACAGGACGACCTTCGTTAGCTAACCATTGATCGGCAATTGATCTGGTACTGGAGAATCGGTCTCTTGTGGCAACAAGAGACATTATGGCAATAAGTCGAAGATGGCTGTCCTGCACCTCATTTGTTCTTCTTCGCCACCCCGGTTCCTTTTCTGCTACGTTCCTGATCCTCCCTAGTCCATGTTTGATAGTAGCGCATGATGGTGGATTGCTTCCGATTAAGGCGATTTGCAATTTTTCTGAACGAAAGACTACCTTCGCGTACCAACAATAACAACAATACGACCTCTGCCGAATTCGCTTGATTTGCAGTAATTTCCACATTGGCACACTCTAGGAATGATCACACCCTCAAAACAAACGATCGAAAGCGAAAACAATAAAGAACTGAGCTAAATCTCGCAAAACATACACCTGACAAAATTATTAGAAAAAACTGAAAGAACTGCCAGATAAGCCATTATCACTTGATTCACATGAATGAAATGTTTATCAATTGCTACCTTTTAGTTAAACGTTTCTGCCAAGTTTGGTCAAACAATTCCTACCCTTTTTTTGTGTTGCGCTTTCCATGTCACCGAGTATACAGCCTGAGTCAAAAGATTCAGGTTTTAATATAATTTTGCTATTTGCGAATATAGGTAAAAAGTTACTAATAAAAGTTGTGTAAACCGACACGTACTATAAACCGAAATATGAAAATCTTATACAGGGTGTTTCATGTAGAAATTATTTATAAGATAATACTTTTCTTAAATGTAATGCCCCATATTAATTATTTAATTCTCAACAAAAAATCTAAATAACTTTTTTTGTAAATGCTACAGTTTTCGAGAAAGAAAATGATAGATATTGTCATACCGCTCGTGCGCTCACGGTCCACGCGTAAATAAGTGAACCTTAATGCGCGATGAAAAACAAATGAAGTTGACACGTGTATTATTCAGTTTTATTACACAAATTACATACATGTTTAAAACAAATGAAGATGTCAAATTATTAACATGACAATTAACAATTTATTTGAATAAAACCTTAAAATAAATAAATATTAACTAAAACGGTTTCAAAATGTTAATAACAACAGCCTATTTAAATAATATTTAACTAAACAAAAGAATGAACTACGTTAAAAATTTCTCAATATGGTGCCCTTCCTTTTCAATACACATATTCAATCGTCTATTTAATGATAACACCGCCCTTATGACAAAACCTTCGTTCATCTCTGCAATGACTGTTTGTATGCGCTGTTGCATGTTTTCAACGGTTCTGTTTGGTATACTTTGCATTTGATATATCCCCATAGAAAATAGTCCATGGGTGTCATGACAGGTGATCTGGGTGGCCACGCTACAGGTCCTCTACGGCCAATCCAACAATTTGGATACTGCGTCTTTAAATAATCTCGCACTGGTAAAGCGAAGTGTGCGGGAGCACCGACTTGTTGCCACCATAAATTATTTTGTAGATCAGCCGGTAGATAATTAATAAGATCTTGAATATCATGTTGTAAGAGGGCTAAATAGTTCTCTCCGTTCAATCGATTATCAATGAAAATAGGTCCAACAATTCCGTCCCATATGATTCCACACCATACATTTAGAGACCATCGGTGCTGGTTTCGTCGTTCCCGAATCCAATGCGGATTGACGTCGCTACAATAATGCATATTATGCCTCATCATTTCTGAATGTAGCCTCATCCGTAAACAAAACATTTTGGAAGAAAAATTGGTTTTCTTGAAGGATCCGCAAGCCCCATTCTGCAAACTGGATCTTAATTCATAATCATTTTGAGATCATTCGACTTACGGAACTTTGCGACATGTCTAACTGTTCTGCAATACTTCTACTGCTAATATGTGGATTTTCGACAACGCATTGCATCACTGAATATTCATTTTCCTGACGGCATACTCTAGGGTTTCGAAATTCGGGTTTTTTGTAGTCTACGATACCTGTTTCCCTAACTCTTCCCAGAAGTCTAGAGAAAACGTTTGCTTTGGGGTGCCTTCTATCAGGAAATCTCTCCGCGTAAAGGCGAGATGCTTCATACATATTTTCTTCAACTCTACCGGCAGCGAGGAGCATGTCCACTAATTCATTTCTAGGATAATAGTATGGCATTTTAATTCACTAGCTACTACTACTAATGTTTCACAAAACACAAACACAATGTACGGACGAATAAAGTAAAAATGTGACATTTTTGTAATAAAACTGAATAACGCACTTCATTTGTTTTCATCGCGCGCTACGATTCACCTATTTGCGCGTGGACCATGAGCGCACGAGCTGTATGACAATATATCTATCATTTTCTTTCTCGAAAACTTTAGCATTTACAAAAAAAAGTTATTGAGATTTTTTGTTGTGAATTAAATGGTCTTTCCATTAAGATAAAGAAATATGGGGCATTCCATTTAAGAAAAGTGTTATCTTATAAATAATTTTTTTATGGGATTATAAGATTTTCATATTTCGGTTTATAGTACGTGTCGGTTCACACAACTTTTATTAGTAACTTTTTACCTATATTCGCAAATAGCAAAAATATATTAAATCCTGAATCTTTTGACTCAGGCTCTATATACACTGCTCCAATAAATTAACGCACCTATTATTAATGTTGCGATAAAGGAAAAGTAGTGCGCTATCTACTTCAACCAAATGCTTGGAATGAATGTCTGATACACACCTGATAGACACATGTTGTTATTGGTCTGTTTCTACATCTTCAACTTTGTTAAAAAAAATTAATCAATTTTACATGCACATTTACAATTTACTTGCAGTTTCGTTTTACTTTACAACGTATCAAATCGTGTAGCTGTCATCAAACAATTGTACTGTACGATCAGTCTTATTTAAAATGCAACGTATCTCAAGAAATTTAAGTCATGATGAGTGTGTCACAGCCCTTACTTTGTCCGAAGAAGGGTATTCTTTGCGCGCTATCGCTGACAGGCTTGGGGTGAACCACACAACCATTTATCGGGTCATCCAGCGTTTCGGAGAAACGAACATGACAGACGACCAGGGCAAGGATGACCACGTGCTTGTGCTACTACCGCTGTAGAAAATCGTTTTCTTCGAATGCGTGCACTAAGAGAGCGCTTTACCACTACAAGAACGCTCCATAGACAACTCTCAGCAGTTCATAATGTGCAGGTTAGCATTGAAACCGCTTACCAACGTCTTCTGGAATGAAATCTGAGAGCCAGACTACCAGCTACTGGCCCACAGTTGACTGCAGACCACCGCAGACACAGATTGGATTATGCTAGAAACCACTTGAATTGTAAAAATGAAGATTGGAGCCGCATTTTGTTCACAGGCGAATTGTTTGGAGAGTTGTGATAGGCGCAATCGAGTTTTCAGACGTCCAAATGAACGATATGCTCAATGCAATTTTGCCCCAACGACTGCGTTTGGTGGTTGCTCAATAATGGTATGGGGAGGCATATCTTTCACGGCCCGCACTGACCTACACATCTTCCTCAACGGTACTTTAAGCAGTCAGAGGTACATTACGGATATCTGAAAACAGTACGTTGTGCCATATGCCCCATACATCGGAGACAACTTCCAATTAATGTACGACCACGCTCGGCCCCACGCAGCCAGAATTGTGCAAGAATACCTAGACGACGTTGGTACTCCCGTTATGCAAGGACCAGTCAGAAGGACCGATTTGATTCCGATTGAGCACCTCTGGAACATTCTCGGAAGACAAGTACGATCCCTTCAACCACTCCCTGCAGCTCTTAACGACCTAGGGAATTCATTAGTGGAAATGTGGGAAAATCTTGAACAAGAGCAGTTAAGTGGGTTAATTTCAAGCATGGACCATCGTTGTCAAGCTGTCATAATAAGTCGAGGCGGAAACACAGCCTACTGAACCTGTAAACTTACAAATTTCAGTTTTCAAATTTTGAATTTTTAATTTTTGCGTTGATTGTTGCTAAATTGCGTTGATTGTTGTTAATTTGGACCAAATATGGTTACTTAATTTTAAGCATTATCTATGATTAAACGTACTTCATTACATGCAATACTTTAAACAATATTGCGATTGTTAGCTGTGGTGCGTTAATTTCTTGGAGCAGTGTATATGTATACAGGGTGTCCCAAAACTCCTGGGACATAGAGCTACCACGTATTCTAGAGGTCAAAAGAAGTCGATTGGACCCAGCTTTGTCATATACGAAAATGTACCGTTTGCCCGTGAGAGGAGTTCAAAGTTTACTTAAAAAATCACATTTCTGTATGCTGTTCAGAAACGTGTGAACCAATTTTAAAGAAATGTGGTACCTGGGCACTACTTTCAGTAACGAAAGAAAGCCGCAGAAAGAGAAATTGGAAGAAGGGTTAAAACCAACCCCCACCCCTGAATAAATATGTTTCAGAATTTTGTTTAAAGGATGATTTTTAGGTGAAGACTTATTCATTAGCTTCATTTTTTGACTCTTGTAAAAACTCCGTAGTTCGTATAGTTTCGAAGAAAAAAAATGTTTACTCAAACACTGATAACCGATATTATTATTGCAGGTTTAATTGTATTACAAAATTTAGTTGGCCGTAGACACAAAAATAAAACTTTTTTACAACAAATGTTCAATGTGACCTCCACCTTCATTGATGCAGAGGTCAACACGACGTAAAAAATTGAAATGCACCCTTCTTAAAACATCGTCGTTTTCTCGTAGTGCGTTTACACCATTTTGAATTCTGTCCCACAGTTGTTCAACATTATTAATTTGTACCTCGTATACTTTTGTTTTTAACGCTCCCCATATGAAGAAGTCACAAGGATTTAAATCTGGAGACCGCGGTGGCCATTGAATGGGTGCTTCTTGTCCCCTACCAATCCATCTACCAGCAAATTGTTCATTTAGATATTCTCTTACGGCACGTGCAAAATGAGGTGGTGCACCGTCGTGCATGAAAAACATGTTTTGACGCAAATTAAGGGGCAAGTCTTCTAATAACTCTGGCAAAGTTTCTTGGAGAAAAAGAAGGTAACTAGCGCCATCCAGACGATCAGGCAATCGGAACGGTCCAACCAAAAAATTGTCGATAATTCCGACCCAGACATTAATTTTAAATTCTCGTTGATAATGTCTAGCTTTAACAGCATGTGGATTTTCATCTGCATAAATATGTTCATTGTGTAGGTTTGTCATGCCACGACGCGTAAAACAAGACTCATCAGTAAACAAGATATTAGTGTGGAATCCATCGTCGACTACTCTGCGCTCCCGAATAATTTCTGCAAAATTTAAACGTGATTCGTGGTCAAGTGGCAATAATTCTTGAACTGGCTGGATGTGAAAAGGACGAATTAATTGATCGGCAAGGATCCGACTTACAGTGCTTTTTGGAATCCCAGTTTCACGTTGCAATATTCTGGTACTGATCTCAGGATTGTTATCAATCCTTTGAAGAACTGCTTCTTCCACAATGGGTATTCGGGCTTGTCGAGGTCTTCCAGTGTTAAATCTGGCTGGCTGCAAACTTCCTGTTTCTCGAAGACGACATTCGATACGAGCAAAAGTTTTGTGATTTGGAATTCTTCGATTTGGATATCTCTCTTGATACACGCGGACACTCTCGCGGCAGTTACCTTGACAGTATCCAAGAACTAATAACATGTCGGTCTGCTCATTGAAAGGGAAATCCATATTTGATAGCGGCAAAAATAACAGCAGCAACAACAACAACAATTAAAGCAGCAACGATGGTTACAATAACAAAAAAGAATACAAAAGCAACAAACAGTGAACAATTATTGAAAAGTTTACTGTCAACAATCAACTGAGATGATTATGAATTTGTTTCCTATCAAAATTATCACCTTTGTTTTATTTTTGTGTCTACGGCCAACTAAATTTTGTAATACAATTAAACCTGCAATAATAATATCGGTTATCAGTGTTTGAGTAAACATTTTTTTTCTTCGAAACTATACGAATTACGGAGTTTTTACAAGAGTCAAAAAATGAAGCTAATGAGTAAGTCTTCACCGTAAAAAAAATATAGAATCGTATCATCATCCTTAAAAAAATTCTGAACAAATTTATCAGGGGGTGGGGGTGGTTTTAACCCTTCTCCAATTTTCTTTGGGTTTCTTTCGTTATTGAAAGTAGTGGCTTCCTTTGAAGTGCCCCAGGTACCAAATTTCATTAAAATTGGTTCACACGTTTCTGAACAGCATACAAAAATGTGATTTTTTAAGTAAACTTTGAACTCCTCTCACGGGCAAACGGTACATTTTGGTATATGACAAATTTGGGTCCAATCGACTTCTTTTGACCTCTAGAATACGTGGTAGCTCTATGTCCCAGGAGTTTTGGGACACCCTGTATATTGACAAATATTATTTAGTTCCATAGCAGTGTCAAAGATCATACCTAGTGCCACAGAACTAGTTAGTTTATCCCCTACGAAAGGATGGGTCCGCAAATCTGCAGTCGCAGTAAAAAATATTAGATGTTAAGGTAAAAATTGATACTTTTGGTGAGTAAGTACATAATTTGTCGTATATAAAATATTTGTCTAATAATAAATAGCACTTGTTTCTAATTGATTTTTTATTTACTCATTCTATAATAAATAAAATGATCATCCTAATTCAAACCCCAATAGAAAGTATTGGAAATGATGTTTTTGACAGTTAACTTTTAGTTATGTTCCTCAGTTCACTTTTTTACCATCAATGTGGTTATCGTTCAAAGATGGTAGGAATGATATAACGGTTAACCGCAGATCATAACTTTTGGGTATGTTGGGGAGCTCCCAAAAGTCAACTTTTAAGTTTAACTTTTGGGTATGTCAAGGAGGTGCCCAAAAGATAATTTTCAATGTTAGTTTCTGAACACCTTTTACAGTTAACCAGAAGATGTCTTCCAAGGTTAATTTTGGGACATCTTTTATGGTGGATGATTTAAGGTTGCTCTATGCTTAACTAATTTGTGGCATAGTTAACCTGCAGGTTGACGAATGGTGACCTCCAATTTTTGAGAGGTTGACTTTTAACTATCTTTTGGGTAACATTACTTATGTGGGTGAGTATTAATATAATTGCGACGTTATGCAAAACAGAATGCACAATTATTCAAACCTTAATTAACTGCCAGTCCGGCACCAACTGTTGTTTGAATGCTTGAAGCAATCAATAGCCTTTTAGGTGTGTAATAAAATGAAGAAAAAGTTGCTTCATTAAGTTTAATACTAAAGAAAAATATTTTTTCCCTTTATTCGAATGACAATGGTGGAACCTGGTCTCAGATAATATATAATGTACTCATATTAAGTTACATTTTACAACAGATGCTTCTGGTTTACACTGCACTTTAATAAATAAATGAAATTTTACGCCAATGATTAGGAGCTTCAATTTCCGATAAGTAAAAAATCATGTATCAATGGAATAATAATAATTTTAACGTTATTTTCACATAAAATTAATCCAACACTATTTAGGTGCATTATAGATGACAAATAATAAAAAAATGTAGGTGTTAGATAATGAATTATAAATATAAACGGGTTAATATAACACAATTAAAAAAAATTAAACTGTTGTTCCATAATAGACCCAAAGAGCTGTGGATACGCCGGCGAGATCTTCAGATTTAATTCCAATGAATTGTTTACTTTGCAGTTACGTAAAAATAACTTATAACGAACTCCTGTAATCTGTTTTTAAGCTTTTCGAAGTATCCCTTGAGTAGCATTAGATACGTGTGAATATAGAAAAAAATGTTTGTAATTTCTCAGTATATTGTTTCAATGATCTTCCTACAAATAGTAGTTTAAACTAACTTTTGTGTTTATTGGACTGAAACTAAAATTAACTGATGTTTCTGCAGTTGTGAAGAAAGTATTATTCATTGCGACGCTCAAAAGTGGCGTTGTTCGAAGTTTCTACAAGCGTTCACGTGAACGAACTTCAACGCGAGCCTACTTGAACTGTAGAAAAAAGTGGCGCAGTAACAAATGATACCTTAAACTGACACTAAATTTATCATATCTAAGATAATAGATAACAACTTGGCCTGGATACATATATAAAAATGTGTCATCTGCTTCTGTATTTATTGCTAAGTAGGTAATTAAGAAAAAACAGTAAAGATGAAAATCCTGTTTGCCGTTGCTTTGATCTTGGCTGTTTATACAGTTACTATCGACGCTCAGGGAGCTGGTAAGTTTTTCTTAAGTTCTGAAATTCCAGAAATGTGCCGTTATAAATCTAGAATGAAAAATTCTTTGTATTGGTTTTCATATTGAAGAAAATAAACTTTTTTATACTACTATAGTTTTTTGATTTTGATTTTGAATGGATGACCTCTACGTTGTTCTTTTTCAATCATCTCTGTGAACTATAATCATTAATATCTTATTGTGTAACCTAACTAAGCCTGTTTGGTGTAGTTCTAATGCTAAAACCTGCCGATAAGTCCAACAGCAAGGCTATTATCCTGTAGCCTTACATTAAATAAGCTACAGAGTAAGAAATCATTTTAGCTAAACATTCTTGTGCACTTTGTTAAGTTTGGGGGTGTAACTAGAGCTGTATGCTGGGTGCTAACAGATTTCATTATCGTATCAGTATTAGTATTTTTTTTAGAATTAGAATTTTATAGTTAAGTAGAGCATTCTAAGGGAAATCTACACATACAAGTTTTTCTTAAATAGTATACAGGTGTTTCCCCGAACTTGTATTTGTCTTGAATTACAAATTGGTGTTAAAAAAGGACTATCAATTTTTGCCTATATATATATATATATTTCAAACAATGTTCTTCTCTCACAGACTGAATCGTTTTCAAGAAAAATAAATTCCGGTAGTTACTAATATGGTTCTAAACGTTCTTGAACTCCCACTGTTTGTTAAAAAAATAGTTGCAGATGGTCTGCTATAGCCAATGAATTTGAATGACCCATCATGACTGTGTAAGTGGTAGATCTATTGGTGATTGAATAGATGGTATATAAAGCTCTGGCGTTTCGAGCGATATTATTATTAATAAAAGAAGCAAAATAGATTTAAAAAGAACACGTGGGCATTCTGGTAGATCAAAATACAATGTCTTTTATGTTTCTAGAACATATTTGACTGTCTATCAATACGTATTGGAAAATGACTTGTTCAAAGCATTGTTGTAACCAGTACAATGTGATATAATAGTAGTTACTATCTTATTTCCTTAGAAGAACTAAGAGAACATAGAGAAAGATGCAAGCTAGACAAAAAAATTCGCTGTACTGTCCAAAATCTCATCCTTTTTCTTAGTAGTAACATGTTTTATTAAAAATTTTCTTTTTCTATTTTAGAAGGTGATCCGTGTCAGATAGTGGGTATTAATATAATTGGTACGGTATGCAAAACAGAATGCAAAATTATACAAATCTTGGGTAACTGCCAGTCCGGCCTCAACTGTTGTTTCAGTGCTCGAAGCGATGAATAGTCTTTTAAGTGTGTAAAATGTGTGTAACTGGTGTGCCATACACTATCTCATTTTAAAAATGTATTTAATAAAACATTAAATCAAAGACAAAGTTGCTTTATTAAGTTTATTAGTTGCAGGCCCATCCATTGGCAGTGCTATATCAAATTATTGATACAAACAATACAAAAACATAATGTACTAATACCAAGTTTCATTTTAAAAATGTTTTTGGTTTACACCATAATTTAATAAATAAAGAAATTAGGAAATGATTAGGAACTTCAATTTCCGATACAATAGATAATCATCATCAAGCTTAACGGTATTTCCATGTAAACTTAGTTTAACAGTTGCATCATTAGAGAACAATACGAATTAAGGAACGACACAATTCTAATAAGACATACAGGTGGTATAGGATGGATTATAAATACTAACCGCTTGACTTCGCAAACAATTCAGTTAAAGAAAAACGAAACTGTTATGCCGTAGTACACCCAAAGATCTATAGATTCGCCCGCGAGATCTCCAGATTTAATTTCAAGGAATTTTTTAGTTTGTGGGTACATAAAAATAGTTACATATGGATCTTGAAAACAAAATTGTATCTACTCAGTATATTGTTTCAATGTTTATTCTATAAATAATAGTTTAAACAAACTTTTGTGTTAATTTTTTCATCTAGTATTCTATAAGTTTAAATTAATGTTAATCATCCACTGCTTTATTGCTTCTGTTGAAATAATATGTTGACTGCAATTCAAATTTAAAATTAAAAAATGTAGTTCGAAACGTTGTTCAGCACGAGACCGCTTGCTCAAGTAAATGTGTTTAAAAGTTAGGATACAATTTAGAATTAAATTTAGTTATTGTTGTATAAACAAACTAAATATTACTTATTTTGTTTGTTAGTCTACCTAGTTTCTACCTCTAATTTTTTGCCACAATTAGAATTTATCCCTATGGCTAAATATCTTTTCCATTTTTCGATAATCAAACAACTTAAAGATAAAATTGTTTACTTATATGACTTTCAGCTTGACTTCGACTTTAATATTTGGTTATTTAATTCCTTGATGGAGGTATCACTAATAATCAGTTGCCTGTTCAAGTAAACACTCGTTGATTTTTAGACCTTTGATTAATTGACTGATATGTAAAGCAAGTCACATTCAATGTTCTTCAACATATTAAATGCAATGGCCGCTAAATATTTTTAGTTAGTAAATAATAAAAGTTAAGGGCGGGGATGGCTCAGTGGTAGAGGGCCAAGGTTTGGATGTAATAGTCCAAACGCTTCCCGGCTCAAATCTCCCCAGGGTCGGAAATTTTTCTAATTCCCTGGGGGATCGGTACTGGGTCCCGGTCTCCATTTGCCATTGGGGATCAAATTAATGGCACTCCTCGAATTACGGTCGCATTAGAGGAGTATCAAGACCATAAACAAAAACATTCACACACAACAGGCAAGCCAAGCATGGTTTCGCACCAACACGGTAACCCGCAGAGGCGGGCCCTGTTGTGCATAGCACAAACTAGCTTAGCCTTGCCCCACACCGCCTCGACACTGCGCAAGCGGTACAAACGAAGATCACGACCTCATCTGAGGCCATACTTGTTGGATGATGCAAAATGTTGGAAATAAATATTTCGGAGTGCTGCAGTTTTTACAAATGGGATTGTTTGCACAAATGTATTATTGTAAAGGATGGTTGTCAGTTGATATGGAAACCAATTTTCAAAACTTCGATGTACTTCTAAGGATATTTCTGCGATTCCAGGAATTATACCATAGTGTAATATGAAATCTATAGAAAACTACCTGTGATCGACCATGAGCGAGAACTGCCTCTCTATGTTGGCTGTAGTATTTAAATTTGGCGAACGAGCTGGTCATCGAACTGGCCCGTTTCGTTCAATCCACCTTTCAGGATAGTTATTATTTAACCATTCCCTTACATCCCTGGCATAACGAGGTGGAGCACCATCAAGCAAAATCCACATGTTACGTCGTGCCTCTAAAGATACGTTTTCAAGCAATTCTGGTAGGATTTCGTTGAGAAAGTGCAAATACAGAGCTCCAATTAACCGAGCAGGTAAAGTGTATGGCCCAATAAGGTGATCACCTAGAATGCCTACCCATACATTTAGGGAAATCCGTTGTTGGAAACTGTGTGTTATGTTCGTTTCAAATGTGCCGCTTTATATGAATTAATTTCTTAATTTGTTTGCCGCTTCGTAGGAATTAATAACGTTATTTTAATTGCAATCTTATTTTGGGTTACCATTTCGCTATTTGTTTTGTTTTTCGAAGTTTGAGTTATGTTGATAGTTCCTTTTGTGTCAAAACTGCCGATTCTTGTTTTTTTTCCGCGCTTGGCCTCGGACGCTTCTCAGAACTCACGTGTCCCTTATTCTAGAACATTTCATAACGTTTCGAAATATGGTGCTACC
Source organism: Limonius californicus (assembly GCA_014611495.1). Lineage (NCBI taxonomy): Eukaryota > Metazoa > Arthropoda > Insecta > Coleoptera > Elateridae > Limonius > Limonius californicus. The sequence goes on along the minus strand of JABXWE010006413.1, from coordinate 4,452 downwards.
TTTTTGGGGGAATGAGGGATCGTGTTGCGTTTTTCAGGCAATCAATTTTCGATCTCTGGTGACTCCGCTTCTCCGAGAACTCCATCAATCGGGAACCGTAATTACGTTAAGTGCTGCAGGGGCGGCTTCTGAGTTTTTTTCGAGGGGTATCCGTTATGTGTGTTTCGTTTCGCTGTTTTACCAAGGGGTATAAACAGACCTTCGGCTACTGCCGGATTTATAGGAAGCACTGGATTTAACCCCCAATAAAGCCAATTCTTGGGGAATTGGCCGATCGCAGTTGGGCGGATAAATTGCGACACCCAGCTCCCGTCGTTCTGCGGCTATTTTTTTATACCATGGAAGAGCCCTGTCTTGCGTTCAACGTTAGCAGCCTGTTGAAATCGCCGTTATATTGTGCCTGCCTCGCTTTAAGCCATCCGCCGAACTTCAAGGTAAAAACATCCAGTTTTGTGTTGTGACAAGGAGACCTTTTTGTTGCTCGCGTTAACTAGCAGACTTCAAATTTAACTTCATGCAAATAAAAAGAAAAAATGACCTTCAGTCGCCATATGTGTTGTTCGTTGTTTTACTATAAAACTACCAGATTATATTCTGTTATTTTTGTGAACTTCAGCGTCGCTGGTGTTTCACGTAGCTGTATGAAAGACGTAGATCCCGTTGCACCAGTGGCGGCGAGTTTTTTTCCTGAACGTTCAAAAATTTAAATTATGTAATTCAAACTTATAGCGTTATCACTTGTCATTTTATTGTACTGTCATATTTTAACAGTTTAATTATATGTGTGTTAAACGTTTACTGCCTCTTATTGTGTCTTTTGTACTTGTTTATGTAAGAATTTTGCAAGCTTTAAATATATATGAGGAGGCACAATAACAGTAAGTTCCATTCCCGTAAGCTGTTGGCTTCTCGGCCTTCCACGAGGACCTACATACAGCTGGATTTGGAAGGTGGCGCCCACTTATTTTGACTCGCCCTGTACACAACTAAAGATTTTCTCCCATAAGCGATTTTGACGAACTCCCCCTACTCCTCTGAGCTAAGCTGTAGGCCGTTTTCCATCTATCTTGTTCCGGGTCGTCAAAAAGCTCGATTGGCCCGTAACATGTGTTCCACTATTTCGTGTGGATTCTCGTCTTACCAAATGTGGGTATTATGGACATTAAACACCCCTTCTTGCGTAAATCCTGTATCATCAGTAGATAACAAATTGAACAGGAAATTTGGTTGGTTGTTGCACTTTTGAAGAAGCCATTCACAAACATCGTGCCTACGTACATAATCCGCTGGTTGCAAACCTTGACCGCGTTGAACGTGGTAAGGGTGTAGTCCATGATTCCGAAAAATTCGTCAAACACTAACACAGCGCAAGTCTTCTAGTGCTAACACTACCTGCTCTTGAACGACCGCGATGATGGTTTTGTGGTTGATACGTGCCATAATTCCGTAAATGTTGGACTGTTCTAGTAAATGTACGACTGTTTGGAATGCGGCGCTGAGGATATCGCTCTAAGTACATTTGCCTTGCCCTTAGAGCTTCCCCGCAAATAAGAACAACATCAGTAAGTTCAATGTTCGTAAAGTTTTCCATTTTGGTGGAAACACTTTTTGCTCCAACAACAGACTGAATAGAAATTACTTACCTACCTAATAGTATTGGTTTGTGGCAGGTGATATGAAATTTTTTTGCACTTCTATCTTACTCTCTTTTGCATAACATGTCGTTGAACACAAATTTTTGTTATTATCCTGCCGTACTCAAATAATTTTGGGTTAAATTTTCAATTATTATATTCTCATATCTTAAGGGTCCCATCGCCAAAGAAATGTTTTTTCTAGTTTGTGCAAATACTCTACCATCGGATTTAATATTTGTACCTATTAATGATACACCCTGTATATAGAAACCCAAAATTCCATTTAAATAAAAGTGAACAATGTAAGGTTTAAAATAATGGTGTACATATGCAGCTGCCCCAGGCGCACACGTATCTAGATATGGCTCTAATAGCTAATTAGTCTATATTATCAACAGTGCATCTCCACTAAGCATTTTTGTAGTTGAGCTCTTTAAGCAAATGTATTATTGCTAAAACTGTGTAATCCTGTAACTATGCTCAGCCAAGGATATTCCCCAATATAGTCGAATAACTAGATATGCGCAATACTTAATATTTAAATTCATGATTGTCGATAAACAGTAATCAGTAGTAGGTCAAATATACAAGCATGTCGCTATACTTGCAACAAAAAAGGTATGAGACAATATACTCAACAAGAAGTACTATTAGTAACTCCTAGCAATAGAACTAAGCCAGCTTTTGAAAAATTCATGTAATACAAAGCGGTATGCCAATAAAGCATAAGCTATTTAGCAACAACGGTCTACAAGTTAATGGCTAGAACCACAAATATATTAGAAATTGCTCGAGGAAGTAGCAACTAGCTATCTTAGGAATCCTTCTGACGCTCAGAAAAAGAAGTATATGGATTAGAAATAAAAGAAGTTAAAGGACACCATTCCAACAAGAATAGCAAACTAAAAGGAGAAATCGAAGACTAATGTAATTTAGACCGAGAACAACAAAACTATTATGAGGTACACAAGAGGGTTAAGGCACCTCATGAGAATAGCGGAAAAAAGAAAACCCAAAGAGGACAGAGAAGTATAGAAGGAAATTGTGGAGTTGGCGAAGAAGAAGAAGAAGATTTATCATAGATACGATGTCTCTTTAGGGTAATGGTGCAATGGTAAAATTCTGCTATCGTGTTGGTCCTGGTATACCAAACGGGCGATGATAATATAAAGTACAGGATAGACAGTAATATCAATAATAAAATTAATGACAACCAAATGAGTTGGTTGACTTGCATAATATAACGAAAGGGGAAGAAGAAAAAGGGGAAGAAGAAAAAGAGGAACAAGAAAAATGTAGAACAAGAAAATGTGGGAGAACAGGGTAACAACGATAAACAGAAAGAAACAAAGGAAAAATAAATACGAGAAGAGGAGGAAGAACAATTTCTGTTCGGTACTGAGTATAAGCTTTTCTTGTTTTGGATGATAACCATCTCATATCAATGCTCCAGTTTTGATTTAAACATCACTCACAAATCACTATATACAAAATTACTAAAGGTTTTCAAAATATATTCTACACGACAGTTACCTTCCCTGGCGCGCAATAAATCTTCGATAATGTATAGATCGCGGGCATCTTGCACGCACTGAAGTCATGTAACACTCCGATATCAATAATTAATGTAATTCTTTCTTCACAATGTGTCAGCGTCAATTTTCCATTTTTGGACGTACGCCTCCCCTAAATGCTCGATCCACTGTAGTTCCCATCCACTGTACATCTGCTATTTCTTTTACATCATCTCGCCATCTTGTACCTGGTCTGCCAAGAAGCCGCCTTCCTGTCCGTGGTCTCCACTATGTTACATTTTTGCTCCATCCGTTCCTCTGCGCACCCTGCCCTGTCCTTTGTCTTCCCGTATTCATGTCCATGTTTTCCCACGGAAGATTCTCGTATTTGTGGTTTTCCTAACTTCGCGTTAAAATCCCCTATGAATATCGTATAAAATATTTTGTCTTCATTAAATGCTTGTTCTATTTCTTCATAGAACTGTTATATAATTTCATCGGTGTAAGCAGAAGTGGGTGCATATATGTGTATTATCTTGACACGATATACTTCCTTTTATCTTGATGGTTATGTATAGAGCTCTGGATGATATGTCTATCATAATTAATATATTTGATCCATTTATTATTAATTAAAGCTTCCACCCCATTTTCATTGTTGTTTTCTTCGCCTTTGTAATAGAGCAGCTTTCCAGATTTTAATTGTATTGCTTCCTCTCCCTTCCTTCTTACTTCACTGAGACCATAATATATCACTTGGCATTTAGTAGTTCTTCCCCCAATTGTAATAGTTCATGTTCTGTGATCTTGTATTTAGGTTATAAATATTCACAACAATTATGCCTGTTTTGTTCGAATTTCAAAGTGTTATGCACCTCCAAGATTTAGCGAAACGTTGCTTCCCCTCTCCCAGAATCCATTCGACAGACCGCCTGACCGGTATGGGATTGTGGACGTCTAGTCCTATCCACCTGGGCTATCTGATTATTAAGTTTCGCCATTTTTCATTATAACGTTGATTGTCCGGGGATATGTTACCTTACAAAACGCTACGCTTGCTAAGTGCGGGTAGGCGCGTAGCACTTCGGCCGCCCAATTTAGGTATATACGCTACCCCACCTGTAAGTCCGCGGGAGGTATTTTATTCCCTTCCTGCCTGTATATATATATATATATATATATTGCTATGTATTTTATTTATAATAATATTTATAATAGATGAAATCGCCCCACATTGGCAGCGACCAAAAAGATGCTATGAATTTTATATTTAATGATAATAACAATTTAATTATATTCAA
>JABXWE010006412.1:0-62511 GCA_014611495.1 Limonius californicus | reverse complement strand
TGTTTTTAGTTTGTTTTTTTACGATGTTGGTAGTTCGATTTGAATTTGAAAGTTTGAAATGTCAGTTTCAGCCACCTGTCAGTGCTGCCATAAGTATTTATAAAAACTCCCTAGTAATCGATTTGACATAAAATTTTCTACATAAATTTATTTAAAATACTCTTAAACTTCCTCAATAGAAAAAATAGTATAAAGAACACGTTTCATAAGACCACTTGTCGCACTCGCCCGTTGAAAAACTCGACGCTTCGCGTCTCGTTTTTCAAACTTCGACTCGTGCGTTAAGAAAAGGCCTTATGAAACTAGTTCTTTAATATACTATTATTTTATTTGATTTCTTATTCGTTGCCATCTTTGCTTTATTAAAATACCATTTATATTTTATAACCAAGAGTTAGCGGATATTCATTTTATATATGGGTTAGCAAATGGGAACTCAGTAGAAGCTGCCCCGGAATATAGGCGAAGATTTCCGGATAGAAGACCTCCGCATCCTTCTGTATTTGTAAGAATTCATCGCCAAATAATGGATCAAGGGTTGAGTAATGTACATGGGGATCAAAATAATAACAACGTTCGACCACAGAGAACCTTTACACAACGAATTTTGCGTGAGTTCGACAGAGACCCGACGACAAGTGTTAGAAGAGTTTCCGTTGCTTTAGGAATTTCAACTACTCGTATTTACCGAGTCTTAAAACGGGATCACATACTTCCTTATTATTTACAACCTGTTCAAGGATTACAACCAGGCGATGAAGAACAAAGAGCTACTTTTTGTCGGTGGATTCTTAATACAACTGCTATTAATAGAGATCTTTTAAATAACGTGTTGTGAACCGGTAAGTCGTGCTACACTCGACGCGGGCTAGTGGATTTTCATAATCAGCATACTTGGGCGCATGAAAATCCGCATGCAATTTGCCCAAGAAATTTTCAATACGAATTCAGTGTCAACGTCTGGATAGGTATTTATAACAATCACCTCTTTGGACCTTACTTTTTGCCACCACGGGTGACTGCTGGCCTTCTTGAAATTTTTAGAAGCCGAACATGTGAATATGTGGGCAGATATTCCTTTAAATTTACGAAGAAGGGCTTCTTTCAGCTTGATGGTTGTCCAGCTCATTATGGGAGAATCGAAACTGGTTGGACAACCATTATCCAAAAAGATGGATCAGTCGTGGTAAGGCAGTCACGTGGCCTCGCCGATCCCCTGACCTAAATCCCTTAGATTTTTTTGTGTGGGTATATTAAAAAGAAAACGTGTATGCGACACCTGTTCAAAGAAGAGATGAACTTATTAATAGGATTAGGGATGCCTGCAGTGAAATAAGAGCATTCTTGAATATCATTGCACGTTCAGTTATTCGTCGGTGTGAATTATGTATTGAACAAAATGGTTCACATTTTGAACAGTTTCTTTAAATTTGTTTTTTGTTACTGATAGTTATCTGTTTTGTTGATAGTATTAGATTTATTTATTTAGTTACCACGTTGAAAATAAAGTGTTTTGGAACACACTGTACTATCTGTAGTATCTGTTAAATTATTACAACAATAAATTGTTTTAAAAATATAGCAGATGCTAAATTTTAGAAGAGTATAATAAATCCTATGAAAAATAAGGTTGCATCGAACAAGCAAAAGCCAGGTATCTCGAAAACGACCAACTTTAGCGAATATTGATAAGGGTACCTTTTTACTTTCCCATACCTTATAGGTATAGGGTAAGTATTGAAATCATGAAAATTTTCGAAATCGAGATTTTAACGGATATATCCGTTTTGGGTCTCTAGGAACCCAAAAAAGTGGTTTTTAAAAAATGTCTGTCTGTGGGTGGGTATGTACGTACGTATGTACGTATGTGACGCTCCTACAGCCGAAAGTATTGCTCCGATTTTGATGCACTTTGGAATGCGGGGGTGTATCGAAAATTCATCGAAAAAAATAAGCTTTTCAAAAAAATCCGAAACCGGAAGCGGAAGTTACGCATGTTTTTTTGGTATCACTTTTTTCGTGATTACAATTTTGAAACTTTTATCGCGGATAACGATAGAGGGTCATAAGACAAATCTGTTAGTTTTTTGCCGAACTCGCTAGCTTTAAACTGAAGGGCGCTATGATTTTTTGAAATTTTTGAGTTTAACGCCCAATTACTCGAAAACGGATGAATCGATTCAAATGATTTTTATTTTCTGAATAGTATATGAAGGGTAAAATGAGGTGATATAAAAAGTTTTTTGAAAAATTATAAGGGGCCTAAATTACGAATTTTCAAAATTTTGGAAATTTTCAAAAAATTATTTCTCAAAAACTGCTCCAAGGAATTTTTTTAAATTTCATATGTCGATAGACCTCGCAAGGGGCTATCGATATATTTTTTGAAGAACTCCGTAATTTTCCTGTGGCGCCCTCTACGAAGCTTGGAAGTTTGAAACTTCAAACTCCTTTAATTAATAAACGAAAAAAGATAGGAAGCTGGGGTTTTCACTGAATCGCTCAGTACGTAATGGAGCATATGAATATGCAAAGAAATATTACACTCGTGGATATATGTAAGCGCACCGGCCCCCTCCCCCCTCTTTTTTAGAAAAATAGTTTTTTTATTCTAACGGTTGTTATTTGTTTGCGTCAAAGAATCTTTTTCCGCGAAAATAAAAAAATCGATTTTTTATGCCCTACAAAATATAATTTCCAGGGACTTAGAAAATTTTACCTCGGTAGCAATAGCGATCGGTACTAGTTAGACCGCGCGACGTATATAGTAGAGAATGAAGTATGCCTGGTTGCATATTAAAAGGAAATTAAGGGGCACCGCAGATATTTGGCGGGACTTCTTACAAACCTTGTAAGTCTGTTCGTTACGAGGCAAGGTTTTAGGATAGCACTTGAACAACCGTTTTGAGGAAAATAACTCTACTGTTGAATAAAGATGATATGAACAGTTTCCAGTCGCGTCCACTTATTTTTTTGGTTAGAAAAGCACAGGAAATAAGAACAGAAAAAAATTAATCCGTTAAGAGTACAATACAGAGCGCCCTCTAGCGGCTGCAGTGAAACGGTGTCCATAATAGGCTTTCTCATATCAGAAAAGTCCGGCATACCAACTTTTAATGCAATACGTTAAAAATGTTTGCTTGCTTGTAAAAATGTTTACGATATTTAAAAAAATTCCATTTTAAAATTGAATTTGAACTCGAAAACTAAGCGTTTGCCGAGCTATGTTTATTCTTATATAAACTTATTGTATTAATTTTAACAGCAACTATATAGTTACGAGACTTTTGAAAGATCCCAAAATACATGATGCAGTACAACATACAATAAATATAGAAAAAAAACCATTAAGTTACAAAGAGACGAAGTCAGTGTTGACGAAAAATTGAACTAGATACAAGAAGTGTGGTCAACCGTCCAAAGAACAACTAATAAGTAAAAAAATAGAGAAACAAAAAATATGGATAAAAGGAGATTTTAGATCTCATGGATGAGAGACGAAAGAATAAGAATAATGCGGAAGAATATAAGAAGCTACATCAATTAATTATTATTATCATGATCCTCGTTTGTACCGCTTGTGCAGTGTCGAGACGGTGTGGGGTGTCTAAACGCTTCCCGGTTCGAATCTCCCCAGGGTCAGAAATTTTTCTAATTCTCTGGGTGGTCGGTACTGGGTCCCGGTCTCCATTTGCCATTGGGGATCAAATTAATGGCACTCCTCGAATTACGGTCGCATTAGAGGAGTAACAAGACCATAAACAAAAAACATTCACTCATAAATTAATACAGAGAAAAATTAGAACGGCAAAAGAAGAACATGTTTCTGAACAATGTCAAGAAACACAATTATTAGAGAGAAAATATGATAACTTTCACGTGCATAAGAAGATCAAAGAAATAACGGGGTACAAAAAGAAGACGAAAGATCAAAGACTGTCATATTTTGGTGGATATAAAAGATCAACTGGAGAGATGGAAGACTTACGTCCAAGAACAATTTAATGAAGAAAGAACACCAAATACTGTTCTAGAAGTAGACACTGAAAATCTAAAAATATTGAAACCAGAACTAATGAATGCATTGGAGAACATGAAACCGGGTAAAGCTGTTGGCCCTAATCAGATACCAGCAGAACTCATCAAACTCTTTGACGATGAACTAATTGATATTCTCCTAGACCTCTTCAACACTGTTTATGACACTGGACTAACCCTTAAACAATGGCTGCTGTCTATTTTTGTACTGATCCCCAACAAAGTTAACGCAAAAGAATGCGAAGACACTACAGATTTGTGCCTACTCGATAAGCGATTTTAAATATCCTAAATAGATTAAAATTTGATGGCTGTTTTTTAAATATATGACGTGAGTCGAAATACTAAAATCATCGTAGTGGTGGGGTTCTAAAATTAAACATTTCAGATATTCTTCTGCTTTAGAAATTTATGTTTCTTCTGAAAAATATTTCTCGATTTCATCTCCGGTGTTATATTGCTTTCAGAAACTGCTAGAACCTAGTAATAACCAATGTTCTTGGCTATTTCAATTTATTACGAGGGCAGTTTTTATGTTATCTACCTAAGTATGAAGGAAACAAGTTAGAGAACAAACAAAATTTTATTTTTCAACATAAGAACAAATAACGCTTACACACTTATTTCAACGTTTTTCTAATGTCGCTATGCTTTCGAAAAAAACTTCTTTTGATAATTCTGCAAAATACGATTCCACAGAGTTTTTCGAGTTCTCATTCAACAAAAAGCGACGCCCTCTCAAGTATTTTTTGAGTTTTGGAAAGAGATAATAGTCACAGGGGGAGAGATCGGGACTGTACGGTGGATGTTGTGATTTCTCAAAGCCGCATTCATCAATTGCTTCTTTAACGATCGTATTGTCTTGTATTTTAGACCCTTTTGGCATATACTCAACCCATAAAATCCCTTCAGTATCCCAAAAAAACTATGGCCATAACTTTTCCCGCTGAGAATTGCGTCTTAGCCTTCTTGGGTGGTGGAGAGTCCTTATGAAGCCATTGTGTGTATTCTTGTTTCGTCAGTGGGTCCCAGTGGTGTACCCAGGTCTCATCCTCTGTTACAATTTGAAAGAAAAAGTCTTCATCGGGATAAAGCCATACCTGCTTCCCTTGCAATAACTGAAACTGTCACTCGGCAGTCAGTCTCCTGTGTTCGTGCTTCAAGAGGTCTTCCGCACTTGGGTCATCCTGAATGGACTCCTTGCCCCATTAGAATTGCTCACGCCAAAATGTATCTTGAAAATAGGACGGGCTATTTTCCCCATACACAGCCATCTTTCTCTCATGGATATTCTTTGGATTATTACCTTCTTTCGATAGACATTTTATGATACTTCTGTGTTCAAGTTTTTAATCAGACATTTTTATACTTCTAACTCTATACAGAAATGACAAATTATCGAGTTATATCAAACTTGGAGGATACACTCTAAAATGTCACAAAGACTTGACATAATATAATTATCACGATAGCATTTTGTTTCCGTAACTAGGTAGATACATAAAAAAACTCCCCTCGTATAATCGGCTACTAGCCTATAACACACACATGTTATTAGTTCAATATTTTGTAAACAATACCTTCTTAGAAGAATATTTTCGTGAAAATCACAATTTTAAAAGTTTAAGTAGATATAAGTACAGCTTGACTGATTTAACCTTGCTTGTGCGTGAACATTTCGCGCTACCACCACTATCACGAAATTGGTTGGGGAGGCTTGGAGCTCATTTGCATCGTGTGTTTGTAGCAGTCAACACCGCTGTACACTCTAGTGAAAAGTGCGTGCAATGGAGTTTCAACCTAAAATTAAATTAGGGAATACTTTGGGCGGCCAAAGTCGCGAAATTGTAGCGAATATTTTACAATTTATGCAACAAATAGCATTAGAAGGACCTACAATGGAATTAAATAAAGTGCAAGAACGTGTAGCAGCGGCAACTGGTGTTAGTCTTCGTACAGTGGATAGTGTTTTTAAGCAATTAAAAGATATTAACGAAGGAGAAGCGTCTTCCTTTGTAAGTCCTAATAATAACGAAAGAGGTTATTACCAAAAACAGAATTGGATGCCTTCGATAAGGATGTGTTACGCCGAAATGTAATAAACTTTTATATAATCGAAAAATAGTGCCTACAGTTAAAAATATTCATCAGAAGTTTGTGGATGATGCAGGATATAGGGGAGAGTGGGGGAATTGGAGCAATATAAGGAAAAGTTAAAAAAAATACGAGTTTATGTTGTAATCATTTATTTCTTTTAGACAGTAATCAGTCTTTTAGTTATCTGTCTTTGAGTAATTGCTAACAAAAATTTTAAAAACTAACTCTTAATTAATGAAAATCACTTATTTTTATAAATGTTAGTTTCGTTCGCATTACCCCACACATCGGGTAATGAGAGCCAAAAAACCTCCATATGTGTAATGAGAGCCATCACTTAATTCTAAACAAAATTAAACTTCCTTTGGTGCACGTAATAGGAACGTAAACAAATCATAGTTATAAAGTAATCAACAGAACATAATAATCAACAAAAATAAAGCTTTTCTACAAGTTAAATATACAACATAAGGTATTCTAGGGATCTAAACAAAAATTGCAAATATAATAATGTTTGGGTCATCGTAACCCGAACACTCAGAATGGGTCCATTTTCCACAAGCTCTGCAACGGTACCATATCTCTTTATTTTTACCAACATCATTACATATGATCCATTCATTTTGCTCCTCTGAGTATTCAGAATCATCATCACACACATTATTTTCATAGACAGATGATTCCTCAGTTGTGTTGTCTTGGAACAAATTTCTGGTTGCCTTCTTTATGTTTTTTTTTAGATGACTTATTCTTAGTCTTTGATTTAGTATTCTTAGTTTTATTTTTTTTCCTTATTTTCCTTTTTGTTTTTTTTCTCTCTTCTCCTCGAAAACTTTCTTCATGGGGGTACCAGTCAAAACTCCTGAATGCTGCTTGTTTCTATTAGTCTTTGCGGAGTTTTTTAATATTTGTGGACGAGGACTTAAAACATTTAAGATGTCAGCAAAGCTTGTAGATGGCTGTGGAGAATGTCTTATTTGCGCACCTTGTGATGGTTGGTTGCTGGTATGTTGTGACGTGGTAGCAAGCATTTGCAGCGGCTCTTGAGAGGACGTCAATGATTGTGAAGTAACTGTAGCTATTTTTTCTGAAAGTAGAACAGAGTTACCATCGTTAGTAGTGAGTATAGCAGTGGTGTTATCATGCTCATTCTCGTCAAGAGCAATAAAATCTTCATCTGAAAAAACAGATGGGTCCATGGGAAATATTGCGGTCGTTTTAAAGCAAGATAGTCCAAAGATACTACCTTCGAGTACGCTTTGTTGAATAGTCCAGCTATTTCGTATCGAGTTATTATAATCATGTTTCTTGATTTCATGTACATGTCGCATTCCTTCCTATAAGCTGACTTAAGTGGACCGAAAAAGTCACATCTAAAGGCTGTAAGCGACGTGACGAATGTGGAGGGATGCTCAACATAGTTATATGATTCTCTTTGGCATCTCATATGCTTCTAGTGTAGCATGACTGTTGTGGTTGTCCATAATAAGCAAGATATGTTTTTCAGCAGTAGGCTTTGTAAATTTAATGAAGTGTTGAAGCCATGTAAGGAATATTTGTTCATTAGTCCACCCATTATGAGAACAAATATAGGCAGCTCCTGGTGGGCATCAAGTTCCAGCTGTGGAGAGTGTCGTTGTCGAGCGAAAATGAATAATGAATAATACATGCCTGTTGCAGTCATAGCACAAATTACGGTAACGTTTTGGCCTCTTTCCCATGAAGTGACTGCACCAACACGCTTCCGTCCTTTGACCGCAATAATATTATCTGGCTCATGGACCGTAGAAAATCCTGTCTCATCCATGTTAAATATGTTTTGAGGCTCTAGCTAGTCATTACTGATTCAAGATTATAAAAACACGGGTAACTTCAGTCTTATTAAAACCCGGAATTCTATTAATACTAGTCGTTTCTGGCTTTCTAATACTGAGCTCAGGGTGTCGGCTCATGAATCCGGACAACTAATCTTTTCCAGAAATTTTTTTTCAGTGTTAAATCTATTTTCAACACCAAAACTCACAGCCATATTATAGCATATTTTACGCAGTTGGATGCTTGTTAAACCATAAAACATATTAGACATATCAAGTTAACAAGTATCTGTTCCTGTTTACTAGTGAACACAGGTTTTCTGCCAAGCAGCGGAGAACGATTGTAAGTAATATCATCGCTATTTGCTAACTTGTACCGTTTCTTCTGCGTGCTATAGGGTATTTAAAATTGCTGTGCCGCTGTATTAACTGATATTCCTTCCTTTCGTATAGTTTCTATTGCACTCTCTAACGTAGTCGAGGTCCAACTGGCCTTTGATATCGTTCGCTTTCTGGTTCGTGGCATCTAAAAAATAAAATAAAACATATTCCATTAGATTAGAATTACGTTTTTCGAAAGGGGTAATAGTAGCCATAGCGGGGTAATGGGAGCGCTTCTAGCTCTCATTACCCTAATTAATCGAATTAATAAAACTAACATAAACAAACATTGTGAAATCATCTATTTCCACTTTTATCGTAAAATTTATCAAATAAGGCATTTAATAAACACAAAACACAACAGAATAATAAAAGTTGAGGTAATTACTTTGATTGCGAGATTTGATATTTTTTTTATAACGATGACTCACAAAACTTACTTCTTCTCGTCATACGCGTCACACTGAGCTCGCCAGCGGCGATTACGTTGCATAACCGAAGGTACCCGAAGCCGTTCGTGTCATTTTGACGCGACTTGTACGCTCCTCAGTGTATACATTTTAGCAGCCACTTTAACCAATAGTTAAAGAACCGTGTGTAGTAGCTCCCATTACCCGCTAGCTTGTTACAGGCCAATCGAGCTTTTTCGACGATTCGTAACTAAACTTGATGGAAAAGGGCCTACAGCTTAGCTCAGAGGAGTAGAGGGAGTTCGTGAAAATCGCTTATGGGAGAAATCTTTAGTTGTGTTACGCCCCTGTAGAGGGCCGAGTTGCTTTCAACTAGGTCAGATGACGTGGGGACAGAAGCGAGACTTTTTCGGACGACGGGAACGAACCAAATTCTAGCAAACCACTCGCACAATTTCCTTTCTTTTCTTTTCACTTCACATAGATCCGAACTGAATTCGACAGGAGCAATTAACTCAAAATTGTCCAGCACCAAAGCGAGCCTTCTGTTATTCTTTATTCGACTTTTAAGTCGATTTGATTATGCTCCACAGCACACGGTAATACGAAAAACTTACAGAGCAAAGGAAAAGAAAAACTATCTTCCAAGTCACGTCCGTCAATCTCGAAGGTTTGGCTTCCACTTTTGTAACGGCCCTCGATTGATCGTATTTTCGAAGACCGGAGTCTGGCGGAGATCTAAGGCTGACTAACTCAAAAAGACAACGGAACCTCACTTCTCCCAAAAGATATTGCACCACATTTTGAAATGTTACGCAAGAAATTCTAAAAGGAATTTGTTTAACACACGAGTTCCAGGAAGCGTTCGAGGTCGAACATGGAAGAAAACAAAAGTCTGCAGTTTTCACACAAAGGAAACTATTAACATATCTCGAACTTCGAAAGACAAAACAAAATAGTGAAACGGTAACCCAAAATAAGACTTCAATTAAAATAACGCTACTAATTCTAACGAAGCGGCAAACAAATTAAGAAATTAATTCAAGTGTAGCGGCAAATTTGATAATCACATAACAAGCTCTCATTACCCCGTTCTCCCCTTCCGGCTGCCGTGACAGTATTCCACCGGCTCTACGGCAAATGGGTTTTCGCAGGCATAAAATAAAAACAAATCGCAAATTGCTGATGGAAAAGCCCGAGATACAACAGCTTCGCCTTAATTATTTGCGGAATATTAAGAGGTATCGAGAAGCAAGTAGACCCATTGTATATATGGATGAAACATATATACATACTTCTCATACGCACGAGAAAAATTGGAGCGACAATTCCAACGAAGGTCTGCAACGACCTGTTTCAAAAGGCGACCGTTTTATTATAGTTCACTCTGGAGGAGAAAATGGTTTTGTACCAAATGCGTATTTAAGATTCAGATCAGGACGATCACCATGACATGAATTTTACAAATTACACAATATGGTTGAAAGAAAAATTGATTCCTAACTTGCCTCCTCGCAGCGTTCTGGTAATCGATAATGCTCTATAGTCTATTCTATACCATAACGTGCAAACTGAACAATCACCTACATCAGCTTCTAGAAAGGACGATATGAAGGCACGGCTACAACGAGGGAACATTCCGTTCACTGAAGATATGTTGAGGCCTGATCTATATATATGATCAAGCTCCACAAACCGAAATACAAGACGTTTGCAACTGACAAACTACTTAAGGATCAAGGGCGTGACATTTTTAGACTTCCTCCATATCACCCCGATTTAAATACCATCGAACTCGTGTGGGCATTGCTAAGCGAAATGTAACTTTTAATCTGACAGACGTCGACAAACTTTGCGATGAATTTTTTGACACTTTTTCTACCGATGAGTGGTGATCTCGGTGTCAACATGCAAAAGATGCCGAACAATTTTTCATCGACAAGGAACCCAACTTTTACATTATTATTGATCAACTGATTATTAGCTTGAGAAAATGAATCTGACGATAATGATGGAAGTGAGAGTTCTAGCAGCGATTTATTGGGAATTGAGGACCTATAATATTTATCTTTTTCGTATAATATATTTCTATTTGTAATTTAGTTAGTACGTCGAATTTTTGTATTATGTTACATTTTCTTTTGAAAGAATGTGATAAATTGTTGAATTTAGTATTTTTAGAAAGTTTATTTACGACTATTCTGCATTATTTTGATTCTATATTATTTTGCTGTATTTTATATTACTTTTTTATTTACATTTTTTTCTAATAATACGGCATTTGGGTGCTGGAAGTGCAGTTTTCGAATATTTTAGTATTTATAATAATATTCAATAAAGACATTACCTATTATTCCTTAAATAATCAGTCATTACTCATTTGTAAAACCATAATGTTTATGACAAACAAATTTCTAAGTATTTGTTTATCTTAAGCTTAACTTATAAATATATACAATATTATTCGTACGGGGCTCCAACTTTATTTATTTAACGTACGCGCGTTTCTTTTACTGAGTGTACCGAATGCTAACTGCCCATATACATTGTATTCCTCTCTGTTCCTCATAGTGCCCACTCGTTCACGCGCCGCGCACCTCCCATAAGTAAGGTTAAATCAGTCAAGCTGTAGTATAGCATTTAGGATCTAAACAAACATTTTACCAAATGTAACCAGTCAAGATGCACAAAAATAACGATTTGAAAAATAATTTTAGATTATTTTATATTATCTTATTTTATGTTCTCGTTAGAAACAAAAACATAGCAAGAATAAATAGGATTAAGTTGTAACTGAAATCGCCTTTAATAAATTTTCTGTAATAGTCTCAGTTTGTTTAATTTTCCATCAGAATTAATTATTACAGAAATGATTCTTTAATCGTAGTAATAAATTGATAATTACATTTCGCAACAGTTTTAATTACTTTTCATTGGTCTGTTAAACGATCAGTGTAACTTCAAAACAATATTAGCATTCTCATTAAACGCATCATCAATCATGCTAGTTATCAATACAGGTTTAATCCAGGAATAAATATGTCAAAATTATGATCTTCAGTGGACCCTCGCTTTTACCCAACATTCTGAAACATCGCGTCCATAAACTGCTCTCATCTGGCATGTAAATTCAACTATTACTTAAATTTAATTAGATTTAAATTAGATGCAATTTCGTTTCTGTATATTTGGGTTTGTATGGGCACTATAAAGCAAATTGCAGAGTATTACGGAGTATAATGGAATTTGTCAATTTGCCAGCGGATCACGTAAAACACTGGTGAAATTCTCAAAGTGCACTCATCTTTTATAAATGCTTTTAACAGAACAACGTTTTTCGTTCAATATTTGTTATCCTGGTTGGGAGCTCTTAGGAAAAACTTGGTTTGTTATGGAAAATTCTTTAATAAAAATCGTCGCCGATTTAATTTGGTAAGAGGTAGTCGGTGACCTGAAACGGCCTTTTTTATTAAAACCATACGCGCTGTTATTAAAAAATATACACAGTAATCCTGATCCCGAGAAAGTTTGACTCAGGTTTATACCTCAATCATCATAAAAGATACACAAAAAGTATTCCATAGAGAACAAGCGTTGCAAAAAGTGACAACAGGACATAACTTCCTGTTCATCTTGCTACAATAATACATTTTTCTTTCAAATATTCTAATACAATTCGCCACGTAACAAATTGCTTGTGTCTAGTAGAATTTACTGAACGAGATTACATTTCAGATACTATACCATACAACAGACACGGCTTCAAAAGTTTATATAGAAAAATCACTTTATAGAAGTTTGGTTGTCTATATTTATTATAGAGGGAATTCCGCTTCATATTTCGCCACAAATTAAGGGTTTTGCGTGACTAACCAGGGAAATAATATTAATACATATCAGTTTGGAAATATTTCGTTATGATATTTTGGTGCTACTCTATTCAGTTTTGTTTATGGAAGTCCTAAAAATTCCAGTACAAGTTTCTTCAATTATCCCTTTTGCCTGCTTTCTGGTAAGTCCCAGTACATTATGTACGAGGGCTGTTCTCTTTCCGCTGATACTATCTAGCAGGCTGTGATATTTTGAAACAAATCTTGCTTGACATTTTAACGTAGTTAACAAGTTCAATTATAGTGGAAGTTGTCAAATATTCTTGAAGGTTTCCAAAACACATAATTTTAAAATAATCCTTTCCTCAAGAAATCGTGGAATTGAATGAAGAGCATTCTCGAGCTGTGATTTTTTATAATTTCACGCGTGGCTTCAGCTGTAAGGAATGTTTTGAGGAAATCAATCAAGTGTTTGGTGACAAGTCGTGTTCCTTAGCTACCCTAAAGCGGTAGTACAATGCATTTCAACTTGGCCAACTTTCTTTAAATGACAACTTTCGAGGTTCTAAGCCAAAAACGGCTGTTACCGAAAAGAATATTGGTCTTGTAGGAAACATGATTGAAGAGGACCGGCATGCTACTGCCAAGGAGTATTCAAGCAACTTTAAAGATTGGTGTGAAAGCAGTTGACACCATTTTACACAAAAATTTGATGGTATGTAAGCTTCGTGCCCGTTGGATTCCCCACAATTTGACTCTAGTTCAAAAAGAAAACCGTGTGGCATAGTGCAGATCCACACTGGATCGCTTTGACAATGGATTGTCTCATTTGATGTATAACATTATTGCAGGTAATGAAATGTGGTGCTATGATCCCGAAAGAAAGCAACAGTCGGCAGTTTGTGTCTTTGAGAACGAATCGGCTGCAACAAAAGTTGTTCGGAAAAAAGCCAAAACACATTATTTGGAATTACTGGACATGTTTCCACTGCAGCACTGGAGGATCGTCGTACGGTTAATTCTGAATGGTGCACTACAGCTTGTTTGTCTCAAGTTCTCCAAAATTTTCGCGAAAAATGTCCAAGGATCATTTTGCATCAAGATAACGCTCGGGCTCACACTGCTGCTCGAACGACTGCGTATTTGAATGCCTAAAACATTGAAATAATGGGTAATTCGCCGTATACTCCAGACCTAATGCCTAATGATTTCTTTTTATTTCCGCATGTAAACGATAAGTTACGGCGTTTACGTTTTACATCGGCCGAAGAAACAGTTAACGCATTTAAAAATGAAATAAATAACCTAACGCGGGAAGATTAGAGAAAATGTTGTGAAGATTGGTTATCACGGATGCCACTGTGGAGGGGAATACTTTGTAAAATTATAAATAAATTTGTTTAGTCAATATATTGGGTATTATTTTACTAGGCTCAGCAGAAAGAGAACAGCTCTCGTATATACTATTTGGATGCGCTTTTAATAAACAGTGTAAATTTCCGCGGTTCTTCATATTCCATGGTTGGGTATGGCATTGCTGTAACCACATCTCCATTTGCACCATCTAGTATCAACTCCATACCATCAACTCCAAGACATCTGGAGTCCTTTCTGACCACAGCGTCTGGTTGTGCATTTTCTTCTACACCAATGTATCTAGTTACCTACGAAATGACGACTTTATTGTGTTTTATCAGTTTCTCTACAGTACTATAATATGTCCAGACTAACCTTGAGATCTTCTTAGGTTATACTACGGTCCTCAAGGCTATCTGAGCAGATATAGACGTTCTTGCTTAAATTTGTTTTCTACATGTTCATCAATAGCAAAGATTTCAGGTTGAAAGATGCTGACATGTGCGTTTAGGATATAAAATACAATTGATGTAAGGGACACTTTAAATATTCCTGTCACAGTTTCTTCTTCTATTCTACATCCACCCTAGAACCAAGTGATTCGATTTTTCTTTGGGAAACATGCGCATGTGCATGTGCATTTGCTGCCAAGGTATCTTCTTCTTCATCGGATTTACTTATTACAATAATGGGATCCATATTTAGACAAACACTAGCCCACATTAGCCATAAACAGTGAAACGAAATCAAAACATCAGCATAACACATGAGAGGTATAAGAACGGTAAGGTATGTTGTGCCGTCATCTAACGCAAGTGTTAACACCTGTTAACAAGTCACGTCAGAATAATGATGTGTATTTAGCTTTAGCCTCTAGGTAGCGTAACACGCTCATTAGAAGCCGCTGGCTCTAATATACCAATATTAAATGAAAGCTTTCTTAACGGATTCCCATAATCGAGTATCTGTTCATTTACTTATGGGAAAATAATCAGGTTATAGCAAGTACTTTACATCCAGCTAAAAATAATTTTTATAAATCCGATTGTTTTATGAATGTGTAAACACTACAACCACCATAAGATATTTATGAGCTCCTTGAATTTTCTCAAACGTTGTAGCCCGCCATCCAGAAGTACCAAACAACAGTAGTAAAATATGATCAATCTTTATTTATTCAAGTATGCGGAATGGAAAAAATAGCAACAAACCACGTAGTGTGCAACCAAAAGAAGTTTATTTTAAAATGATGTTTTGCGTTCAAGAGATGTTAGAAGTTATAGATACACCGATAAACCAAGTTATGGTCCGAAGCTACTGCTGTAAGCTTCCACTATGATAGGAAGGCTGCTTAGTTCTGTAATTAGAGGATGTAGAGAAGAATTCGATGTTCTCTGAGAAGCAAAGACACTACCATTAGATGTAGTGACCAAAAATCGGAACTGGATCATAGAACAGTTCCAGAAAGTACTGTTTAATGATTATAACCATACTGACAATACACGTATCGAAAAGTTTGCGGGAGAAGAATGATGGTTTTTGGTGATAATGATTGTCGTCAAAAAGTAAACTTGGGCGTGTGGACTAACTACCACGTCCCGTAAAACATACAAGTTAAAAAGACTACACAACAAAACTGCCAAACGGAAAGAAGACGACACAAGCAAAGAAAGAAGAATAACGATTTAGTATTTGCGACATGGAATGTCAGAAGTCTGCATAGCGTCGGAGCTATGCAGCAATTACAACAATAACTAATCAGGTATAAAACAGATACTGCAGCAATTCAGGAAATCCGATGGAAAGGGAAAGAAGTTATGGATCTCAAACACTTTACATTGTTCAACAGCGGAAATACCACTAATACATTAGATACAGGCTTTCTAGGAAGCAGAAAAACTCAACATCTAGTAAGAAATTTTAAAGCAGTAAGTGAAAGGATATGTACACTGCGAATAGAAGGAAAAAGGAATAACATAACATTCATTAACTGCCACATACCAATAGAAGAGGCAGATCAAGAGACAAAAGATATGTTTTATGAGACGCTAGAGAACATAACCAGTGCATCTCCCTAAAGAGATGTAAAAATAATTCTAGGAGACATGAATGCCAAAATAGGTAAAGAAATAGAGTTTAAGGAAGCCATAGGAAAATACAGCAAGCACGATATGAGCAACGAAAATTGAATTTATTTTGCATTTAGTAATGGCATGATTATAAAAAGCACTCGCTTCCCACATAAAACCATACACAAGGAGACATGGCAATCACCCGACGGGAATACAAGAAACCAAATTGATCATGTTCTGATAGATAAAAGACATGCACATAATGTTAGGGACATCAGAAGCTGGCGCGGAGAAGACATATACTTCGACCACTTCCTAGTAAAGGGAATTTATAGACAAAATTGTAAAAAGAGGTATAAGAATAACAGCATGTCACAACAACGAAGAATACCCGAGTATAATATAGAAACACTGATACAAGATGATGACACGAAAATCAACTACCAGAACAAAATAAGGAAGGGAAGGAGCGAGAACGGTAGAAGATAGGTGGCACGAAATAAAGGAAAGTGTGAGCAAGGCGGCAAGAGAAACCATTGGTGAAAGACAGAAAAAGGCATGGAGTATGATGAAGAATGCAAGGAAGCACACAAGAAACAAAAAGAAGCAAGAAAAAAATGCTGCAAAGAGAAACAAGACAAACAGTTGAAAACTACCAAAACAAGAGAAGACAACTATATACCGGGAGATCGAGAAAGGTTGTCCGAAAAAAACTACTTTCTACAGAGAGTATATCAATCTTTACATCCTCCACCTGTCATGGTGCTGTCATGTATGAAATGAAGTTAGCAATTTCTGGTAGATTCAAAAGAGGAAAATAATTATGAAAATAAGAAGTTATCTGCAATCAGTTTTAATTACGGTTAATAATGGAATTAATTAGAACATTATTTGTTTTATTAACTAATTAGAATATTAAATTTTACAAAAATAAATTAACAAAATTAGTAATTAGTAATTACAGTTCATGTTCGAAATGAGCCCCATTATTGTTGATAAAGCACCCTACTCTTCTTTTCATGCTGTTAAAACATTTTGTAGCTGTTGCACAGTTATATTTGCAGTAGCGGCAGTAATAGCATCCTTCAGTTGCTCAAGTGTGTGCATGGGGGTCTGATATATCGTGTTAAAACAATTGCAGAACTGCACACGTTTTTCATAATCGGGACGAAGTAATTCTTGCATTACTGAAATTTTATATGGGTGTAAATGCAGTTTTCGTCTTACTGCTTTTTGACATGTTCCATAGCTTAACCCTGCAATTACAAATTATAATAAATTTTATATGCAAAAATTTATAGTTTACAAAATACACACCTGTTTGTTGCGCTAACTGTCGTAATGGTTTTTTAGGGCTGCGTTCGATACGTGTCTGTATATCCTCTAATGTGTCCTGAGTTAAAAGGGTTGGTCTTCCAGGAGATTTTTGTGTATCAACACTACCCGTTCTTTGGAAACCATGTACGATGCGCTTTACATGCCTGCTCAGATTATCGTAATCAAAGTCGACGTCGGGGAAACGATTAACGAATTCATCTACACACAAATTTACTGAATATTTCCATTCACCATCATTTTCATTGCGTTGGCCATTGCGGAAATAAGATTCAATAATAAACTACTTGTGTTCAACGGAATACATAACCTTAAATTTACAAACAATTATTACTGTTTCAATTAATTGGAAACACTGTACTTACTGTAAACTTCGTTTAACAATCCTTAATTAGTATTGAAAAATACTATTTGTATAATAATAACAGCGCCCAAGAATATAAAGTTAAATTAAGAAACGTAAACACACGGAACAATCATAAACAAACAACGGAACAAACGTATTGCGCATTGTGGCTAATATCACACTAGAAAGAGACATTGATAACTACTTAGAAGGTAGTTTTTTTTGGACAAGCTTATTCGATCTCACGGTATGCCGAAGAAAGAAACGAGAATACGAAACAAAACAGATAGAAGCAATGAAAAGAGAATATCATCAAAAGAATAGCAGGAAGTTTTATAAAGACCTAACAAAAGAGAATAACCAACATGAACAAAAAGATAAAAGATAAAAGATAAACAAGGGATGATGTTAGGAGACGAAGAAGAAATCATGAGTAGATGGGAGGAATTCTTTAAAGAAGATATAAACGAGGAAAATACCGAAGAAGGAAAAGAAAATGAAGGAAGACTGCCTGAGCACAGGCAATTACGAACCCCATATAAACATTGAAGCTTCCACTCTCCAAGAAGTAAAAGAGATAATCAAAGCATTAAAAAATAACAAGGCACCAGGAGACGACGATTACACGCTGATCTGATAAAATATGCTGGATACAAAATAGTCCAAAAAATACACACACTGATAAGAAAATATAAGAAAGAGAAGAGATGCCAATGGAATGGAATAGTGCCTTGATCTGCCCCATTTTCAAAAAAAAGGCGACATGTTAGCATGTGATAATTACAGAGATATCTCCCTACTTAGTGTAGTGTATAAAATCATCACAAGGAGTATAGCAGAGAAAATGGAACAGTATATAGAACAAATATTGGGAGATTACCTGAGTGGGTTCCGAAAAAATAGATCTCCTTCGGACCATATTTTCACAATAAGAAGAATCCTGGAGAAGTGTTATGAATATAACATAGATGTACATCAACTCTCGATAGATTTCCGAAAGGCATATGATAGTGTGAAGCGAGATTACCTGAGGGCAGCAATTAGAGAATTGGGAATACCTGATAAATTAATTAAAATAACAATGATGACACTGCAATACACGTGAAGTAAGGTAAGTATAAGGGGAGCCATGTCATAAGAGTTTGAAATAACCAAGGCCTCAGACAGGAAGACCCTCTATCAACATCCTTGTTTAATATTGTATTAGAGAAAGGCATTAGAGCCATTACCTACAATCCCGGAGGTTCATTGTATAATAGATCAGTACAATATATGGCGTATGCAGATGATGTTGTTATACTGGCAAGGACAAAAGAAACGCTCACAACTGCGTTTACTGAACTTAGAAACAGAAATGGAGAAGGCAGGACTAAAAAGCAACGACCAAAAAGTAAAGTATATGCTGCAGACAAGAGACGAAAGAAGGAGACAACCAGAACCAGAAACAATACAATTTGGGAGCAAGAATTTCGAAAAAGTGGAGCGATTTAAGTATATAGGAACTAGGAAGTACGTATACTAACGGAAACAAATAACACCAAAACAGATATAACGGCAGGGAACAGATTTTATTACTTCTTACAAAAATACTTTAAGTTCCACATGTTATCTTGAAATGCAAAATTGAAGATCTATAGGACCATAATAAGAGCCACAGTGACATATGCATCAGAGACGTGGGTATTGACAGAAGAGGATAAGAACAGGTTATTAATTTTCGAAAGGAAAATTCTAAGGAAAGTGTTTTGACCTATAAATGATGCTGGTGTTTGGAGGATACGCATGAATCATGAATTGAAAGAACTATACAAAGAACCTGATATTGTGGCAATAATAAAAAGCCATAGGATAGCATGGTTGGGACACGTGCATAGAATGCAGCAAGGTAGAGCAACCAAAACAGCTTTAGAAAAGAAACCGGAGGGAAGACGCTTAAGAGGGAGGCCTAGAAAGAGGTGGCTGGATGATGTGGAAGAGGATTTAAGACTAATTGGAGAACGAAGATGGAGAGGGAACGCTGATGAAAGAAAGGAATGGTAGAAAGTTGTGGAGCGAGCCAAGGCTCTTTGAAGAGCTGCGGTGCCAAGAAAAGAAAATGTATACTTCCAACCATTAACATCCAAACTTTCGGTATGGTGGAGTTGGTATACTACATAACGTCTCTGGGATAAACGTCACAAAATACGTTGAAACACCGCAGAATAAAATGTTGCTTGATGGGAAAAACCTATTTGACGAAGGAAAGTTTATTTTCTAGAACGATAATCATGGCCAAAAATATTTGAAAGAATTACGTTTTAATTTTGACATCGTTGTACAACCTTAGCTATAGTACCCAATAATATAAATCAATAAAGCAGATTAGTGTAATCTGAATATAAAAGTTTAAAATTGAGAGCTATAGTAGTCAAAGCTTTTGAAGTTCCAAAGGTTATACTTCTATTCGAAAATATGTTTGGCCCTACTTCCTATTGGCTCCTGAGATGTTTATGAAATAAAACATCCTATATAAACGAAGGTAAAGTACCACCGTCCTTGAATTCATCATCAGAAATTTCTCATTTTATTTGATTTAATAAACACGTTAAGAGTCTGACAACATCATTTAAAATATAGCAAGCTTTGTGGGGTAATGTTTGATTTCAAAGGGAACCGCGATCGAATAATAGAGTTGCTGCAAATACATAAAGACAATCGCCTCGGGAAAGGTTGTTTCATTATAAATGAATACATTTTTGCCCACATATAAAGCAATTTAAAAATATTCATAATTACAGCCATACTCTGACAGAGTTATACTTATTTTTAACTTAATAATTAAACAGTTTCATTCAAAATTATACCTTCTGTTTTCGTAATAAATTGGAAACTTTTGTGGCCACATTTTAGTGAACAGCGCTGAAATAGCAGTTTTTAAATTATTTTAATATCAAAAAATATTCATCAATTTATATTGACATTTTAATTCAGTCAGAAATTATTTAGAACGTATTAGAACATATTTTGCAATAAAGCAAGTGGAGGCAGAAAATAACTAAAATTTAATTTAAGCACTGAAAGTCGGATCATTAACCAACTTCTCTGAACGTCACGCATTGCAGTTGCTATTAACAGTACAGCGCCTGGTGGAAGCCGTTTTTCTTACTGTTAGTCGCGAATTTGAAATTAGAAAAGAATGTCAAGAATTGCGATAAATTATTGATATGGATAAACTTTAGGAAAATTATGCTCATTAATTCACTTTGAGAAATTTTTGCATTAATTTGCTGCGATTATAGTCAAAAACGTCAAATTTTGTTTACGAAACAGTTAAACAGGAACCATTTATATGTAATTTTAATCAAATAGTTTGTATGATATCATACAGGAACTAATTAAATTGCAGATATGAATACGTAATAAAACATGAAAATAAAACCGATATCAACTAGGTCATTCAAAAAAATTATCTTTTACAGCTAGGACAGCCGTCATAACAATTTATCCTATAAATATAACAGAAAGGTTGGGGTTTAATCCTTATTTAGGCAAATGTTTGTATTACGAAGAGGGTAGAATGATTTAATACCTACGTAGGTATAGGAAAGTTGCACCTGTTTTTTTGTGCGTAATTTATGTGGTGAATCTCTCCAAATGAAGATATTAATTACGAAAACTAAATTTGAATTTATTACTTTAAATAATGTGCATGTTGTTATTATAAATACTTTCCGCTCCCCGCAAACATATTTTTTAAACTATCATGTGCTTCAATATGACCTTTCCTAAAGCTACTTAAGCTGCTTAAAAGTAACCTCCATCACCATATCGAGTCCTTGCAGTAGCTAAAAGAGTTCTAATGCGGTAAGATTAAAAATGGCAGAAAGCCATGAAAGCGTTGCTAATTTCGCAATTCTTCCAATTGAATATCTTCTTCTTCTTCTTCTTGCGTTAGGTCAAAGACCTTGTTTACTGATACAAATTATTCTTGAGAAGTTGATGTCCAGCAATCTCGCCACCTTTTCGGCGGTCTACCTGGTGGTCTGGTTCCATGTGGCTTTAAGTTGCTGACAACTTTTGCTAATCTATCGTTGTCTATCTGTTGTACATGATCGTTCCACATTCGTCTTCTTTGGCTGGTCCATCTAACTATATTCTCTGTGTTGCATCTACGTCGTATCTCATCAGTTCTTATTCTATCTAGCCTCGTTTTCCCAGTAATGTTCCGAAGTATTTTCATTTCATTGGTGCGCAACAAATTTTTTGTTTTACTTGTGTCGGCTCTTGTTTCTGCTGCATATGTCATAATTGGTCTAATGCATGTTTTATATATACGAACTTTACTTTCGATGTTCATGTCTTTGTTGTTCCATATGACATCTCGCATGGCACCTGAAATCGAGGCCGCTTTACTAGTCTGTTTGAAGACTTCCTGGTGAAGGTCTGTGTAGCTGGATAATTCGACTCCTAGATATGAAAATTTCATAACCTGTTCAATAGGTGTGTTGTCTATAACTAATTGGCATCTTAGTGGCTCTCTTCATACAGTGAGACATGTTGTTTTTTCTAGTGATATGCTCATGTTATATTTTTCTGCGGCTATTTTATATTTATTTAACAGGCGTTGAAGGTCATTTTCTGTTTCAGCTCTTGATTACCCATCCTGTATCCTTGGCTTTCTTGTTTTACTTCTTCAATTATCTTGTCAATAATTAAATTAAATAGTAGAGGGCTGAGGCTGTCCCCTTGTCTTATGCCTGCACTTATAGGGATTTCTTCAGTGAGCTCGCCGTTTGTTCTTATTCTTGTTTTATTATTGGTGTTTAAGTCTTGTATAACTTTAATTATTTTATTTGGTACATGGTTTTGTTTAAGTATAGTAATAATGTCTTTTAGTTGTACTTTGTCAAACGCTTTGGTCATGTCAATAAAACAGAAATAAGCCGGGGTGCAAAATTCCAGTGCTTTTTCCTTAATTTGTCTCAGGATAAATATTGCATCTGTCGTAGAGCCATTTTGACGAAACCCTTGTTGTTCTTCACTGATTGGAACTTTAGTACTGATTTCGCTCTTTATTATACTTGTAACAAGTTTTAAGATAGCTCCTAATAGTGTTATGCCTCTATAGTTCCCTGGGCACTTTTTATTGCCTTTCTTGTATACTGGGATAGTGATACTTATTTTCCATTCTTCTGGTATATATCCAGTATCTCCAATTTTTTGGAAAAGTGCTGAAAGTTGTTTTGCAGTGCAATCACCTTCATATTTGATCAGTTCATTAGTTATCGTGTCAGTTCCCGGTGCTTTTCTGTTTTTCAATTTCCGTATGGTCGCTTTCACTTGCTTTTCTGTTATAATAAATTCACTATCGTCAACCGTGTGTTCATCATTATCATCTGTAATAGTTGCTCTGCTGTATAGTGGTTTAAAATGTTCTGCCCATTGTGTCTTACTTATTGTATTTATTTCTTTATATTCGTTTATTGGTTTCTTTTTGCCTCTAAGTAATTTCCATATTTTCTTTTGTGCACCATATAAATCATTTTCCATATCTTTTGTGAACTTAAGCCAGTGTTCTTTCCTAATATTTTGAATATAATCATACCAATTTCAGGAAATCTAGATGGAGACATTACTACAATGTTTAGCTAAACCTTACACATTTCTGTGTAATAATACTCTATTCATTTAACAGAGAATTAACAATCACATTTACAAATGAATGCTAAAGTGTTAAATCTAAAGCACTTTTAAACAGCAAGTTATTACAGTTGAATGTTAAAACAGCGATGGAGTATGATGCGTGTTCAAATTTAAACTGGAATACTTAAATTGAAACCCCATCGAAAGCCATTTTCAAAAAATAAATTAATTACAGGTGTTGCCCGTGGCTTTTGTTAACATATCTATGAGAATTATTTCAGTATAATATTAATTTTACAGTTCTGTTCATTGTAGCGTGGAACAGCGATAACATTAATCAAACTCTTACGAATGAAGGCATCAATTCGACTCTTACAACATTGCGAGCACAACATCATTGTCTTTCTAAAAATCGGGTGATTGAGTGGTGGAAATCTTTTTAACGGCGGGAAAACTCGTAGAAAAAGTTGATTCGGTTAATTGTACGAATAAAAAAACAGTTAATATCCTTATTCAGCAAGACAGACGGGTAATAGTTCGTTATAATTTAGAAGTTAGTGTCATAAAAACCAAGCTAAAGTATGGTAAGTTGAGTCCCGGTCTATTCCGCGCTTGTTAACTAAAGAACATAAATTGAATATCGTTTGAAAATCCCTTCTTCTTTACTGCAGCGATATGAGAGAGAAGTCGATTAATGCTTGGACTCAACTGTGGCTTTGACTCCTGTGTATATTCCTTTACTTCTAAGTTAAAGCGCGCAAGCACACCACATCTGTTTAGAATTCTCGAATTCTCAAGATATGCTTGCTACAGAACGTCGTACAAATAATGCAGACTACTATTCGATACCATGCGCGATAAAATTAAGCAGGCGATCAGAAAAAAAAAACGGAAGAGAAGACAAAATTCTGTTTGCTTTATCCAAGACTATGCTTGCCCGCATACGGCTGCAAGAACAATTAAAACTATAAACAATCTTCAACAGTACCTTTTTCCGTATGCAGCATACATTCTCCATCTTGTTTTCTCTGATTTGTTTTTGTTTGTCCACTAAAGGCCGAGAAAATGTTTCTTTCAAATAACGACGCAATCTAAAGACTTCTTCCTTTTTATAAATAAATTCGCGTTTCAATTTGGACTCTCCTTGTATGCTAAGAATATGCATAAATGTAAACGTATAGTAGATAGTAGAAGCTAACAGCAAATCGAACCTTCTAAATATAATATACGAGGCATAGTCAAGCAAACTTGTTGTGATGTCTATGTCGATTGCGGCTGTTGAAGGTCTTGGTGAAATAAATTTATCGGGTTTGAATATGAGCCATGGTTGTGTACATCACATTATGTATGACATCTTTCAGTTCCATAAAGTGTCAGCAAGGTGGATACCAAAGCAATTGACTCCAGAGTTGAAACAACGATGTGTTGATGCTTGTGATGAACTTTTGCGACGATATGAAGTAGAAGCAGATGCCTTTCTGGCAAGGATTATGGCTGGGAATGGGGGGGAGCGCACACAGCTGTCGACAGGAAAGGTTATGCTGACCCTTATTCAGATGCAAGAGGGTTAATTTTGGAGGATAGCGTGCGTAATGTGGTTACTATTACTAGTCTCACATACTCAAAACTTTTAAATAACTGTCTCAAGCATGCCGTCAAAACCAAGAGACGCTGATTTCCGAGTTCTGGCATTCTTCTAATAAAGGCATTAAGGGAGATACATAGAACTAGAAGAAAAGGATGTACGATTAATCAGCGAATTATTCTGAAACCAAAGTGCTACTGTACGTATTGGTAATAACGAAACAAAATATTGTCCAATCAAGAGAAATGTGAGACAGGACTGTGTCTTTGTCGCCTATTTTATTTAATGTATATTCAGAGTGTGTGTTTCAAAAGGTATTGTGGGAGAGTACAGAAGAAGTCATAGTAAGTGGTGAAATAATAAATAATATTTGATACGCTGACGAACCCGCTATAATAGCGGAGAGTTTGGAATATCTGCAAACCCTCATGAACAGAGTTAAAGAAACTAGTGAAGAAATGGGTTTGAAAATGAACAATAATAAAACAAAATTTATGGTTATGTCAACAGCCTATACAAGCAGGACAGCTATTAATAGATGGAATAGCAATAGAACAAGTAACACGATTCAAATATCTAGGATGTTTAATAAACGCTGATCTACAGTGGTGTTAAAAAGTCTTGCATCACCCAAGCCTGTAATGGATTTTGAACTTTAACAAACATTTTTCGAATATTTTCGCTAACTACCTTCAACAATTTGCTTGTAATTGGTATGTCGACATAACAAATTCCAATGGTATTATGAGTATATAAACACTGCAATCACTTTAAGACGTTCAGTGGCTTTTCGAATTTCGTCAAGAGCTGTAAAATGCCATCCCAGAAGAAACAAACGAAATTATCAGACCAAAGGAACACTGGAGACTCTCACCTCGACAAAGTGAAGTAAAACTATGATGGGTAACCACCACCACAAGCTTACTAAAACAGTCCTACAACTTAGTAGGACTCAAATTGGAGTAGCGACAGGACTCCTAACGGGACACTGGCACCTCAGACAACACCTCTACAACATAGGGCTATTTAACGAAGAACCTATATGCAGACTGTGTGGCGAGGAAGAGAAAACAGCCTCCCACATAATATTCCCATGCGAAGCCTTAGCTCGTAGAAGATACCAAATCTTTGAGGGTACTAATCCCAACGAGATACAACCGCAAGCCAGCCTGATCAATAAACTCCTAGACCTGATAAAGGAAACGGACCTATTTGGCAGCGACTAGCGACTGAAGGGGATGCACAATAGGCCCAAGAGGCCGCAGTGTTAAAGGGCAGACACCCCTCCCCGTTACCAATCTAATCTAATCTAATCAGACCAAAAGCGGTATGAAATTATTATTTACCATAAAGGTGGTACTTCCAGTCGCAAAATTGCCGCGATAGTAAAATGTAATCAATCTTCAGTTATTCGAGTTATTAGAAAGTATGCTGAAGTTGGAAAAATCGACGACAAACCGCGTAGTGGGCGACCAAAGAAAACCTCAGTTCGAGATGATGCTGTGTTAAGCAGAACAAGTCTGGCAGATAGAAGTCTTAATGCCACTCAATTAACCAAACTATGGTCCGAAGCTACTGATGTAAGCGTGTGCACTACTTAATTTTGGACTTACAGGATGCAGAGCACGGAAGAAGCCACTGGTTTCCGAGAAGCAACGACTCAACCGTTTGCTATGGGCCAAGGAACATCGAAACTGGACCACAGAACAGTGGAAAAAGGTGCTATTTAGTGATGAATCAACTTTTAACATCAATAACCATGCTGGCAATACCTATATCAGAAGGTACCCTGGGGAAGAATTTTCATCAAAATGTATACTTCCAACAATTAAGCATCCAACCTCCGTTATGGTATGGGGTTGCATGTCTGCTCAAGGAGTTGGTCGACTACATGTCGTCTCTGGAATGATGAACGCCGCCAAATACCTTGAAGTATGGAGAATAAAATGCTACCTAGTGGAAATTACCTGTTTGGTGAAGAAAAGTTTATTTTCCAGGATGACAATACCCCTTGCTATACAGCAAAGCTGGTTAAATCCTGGATGACGACCAACAAAGTGGACAGGTTGGACTGGCCAGCGCAATCTCCAGACCTGAATCCAATAGAGAACTTGTGGCAAAGGATATCAAACATCAAATCTAAAAGAAAACCCACAAAGAAAGCCGAATTAATCGAATCTGTGATTCACGCTTGGTTTCATTGTATTTCGAAGGAGGAGCTAGAAAAACTGGTAAATTCCATGCCAAAAAGATGCAAATTGGTCATTAAAAACAAGGGGTGGCCAATCAAATATTAAAATTAGTTTAAATTTAAATAATATGTTATATAATGTTGCAGGTTTATGTCTTAATTTACATTGCATAATTCTTGTATTTCGAATAAAAATTTTTTCTAACTGCTTAACCAAACTTTTTGCTGTGTTTTTTATTGTATTATTGTGATTAAATACCTATTTGATATAGACAAAGAACGGTTGAAAAATATTCGAAGAAAGTGCGTTAAATTTCAATTTTCCTGAATTTTGTAAGGTGATGGATATAGAGATAACCACCAGGATAGCAATAGCAAGAAACGCATTCTTTGAATACAAATCAATATTATGTAATAACCACCTGCGACTACCACTGAGATTAAAATACTATATTTGGTCAAACTTGCTATGGAATGGAATCCTGGGCGATAAAGGAAGCTATTATAAAGAAAATCGACTCTTTTGAGATGTGGATTTATAGGAGAATTCTAAAAATTTCATGGATGTCAAGAACAATTAATAACGCAGTCATGCGGAGAATAGGAAAGGAAAAGGAATTAGTAAAAACCATTAAAATGAAAAAAACTGCATACTGTGGACACATCTTAAGAAATGACAAATATAAACTGCTCCAAACTATAATCAGAGGAAGAATACAGGGAAAGAGACCAGTAGGAAGAAAAAGATTATCCTGGCTTCTAAACATTCGCAAATGGACGGGTAGGACCGCTACAAAATTATTCCGATTAGATGAAGATCGCAAGCAATTCAGACGAGTGGTAGCGATCTTCTGATTACGGAGAAGGTCTACTAGAAGAGGCATTCTTCTGCAGCACGGCAACGCGCGGCCACATACTACACGTTCAACCAAAGAATATTTACACAGTTCACTTGTGTAAATATTCTTTGGTTCAACGGTGGTAACCATCCAGTACTGGAAGTATGAGTATCTACCACATTCTCCTTATTCTGTTGACCTCGCCCTAAGCGATTACCATGTCTTTGGTTCACTTAAAGAGACGTTAGGTTGGAAGAAATTTTATAGCAATTATGGAGGCGGTGCATGAGAAGTTATGCATGCGACCAAATGAATTTTTTCTTCGAGTATTCAAGTGCTTCCAAAACCACGGAGGACGTGCGTAGAACGTAATGGAGACTACAACGAAAAATGACATACTTTTTTTTACTCTGCCTCATAGTAATTGTAGAAACCATTTTTCAGAATACCGAGCCTAGAAAATTAAGCTTCCAAACACTAGCATCATTGTGCTATTATACTGTCGAAATACGTTTTATTTTTGTTTGAGCCTGTGTGTCGGCAATATTAGATGATCTTATTAAATATTTTGATTAGATGAAAAACTCTGGAATGTTTATTATGCAGTATTTTTGCGATGGTAGTAAGTTGTTAAATTGTCTTAAACGTTTGGGGAAGAAAAAGTAGATACAGGTGGAAGAGATACGGAATTAATAATTATATAAATAGATTGAAAATAGACTTTCTGAAAAGCGAAATTTTCACTTCTGTTAAGAATACTTTTAAATTCCACTTTCCGATTTCTTATCGGCCCCACGATGATATTTTCAATTAAATTTTAAGCTCTGTTTCATATGAAATAAGATAAATAAATAAAATTTTCTGTGTCAATAATACAAAAAGGGAGCCATGGATCAAGACTCATCTGTACAACAATGTTAACCAATTTTCCTGCAAGTATATTTGATTACATTTCTTGTAAATGTCAAATTTCTAGCCTAAACGATCCTTTCTGTGTCAATAATACAATAAGGGAGCCATGGATCAAGACTCATCTGTAAAGATGAAAAACGAAGAAGAAGAAGAAGAATACAAGAAAATAAAAAAGAACACAAACAATGTGAACCAATTTTCCTGCAAGTATATTTGATTACATTTCTTGTAAATGTCAAATTCCTAGCCTAAACTATCCTTCGGTAAAGGTTAGGTCAATAACTTAGTAGCTTACCTGCACCTTCAACAACTGCCAGAATGCATGAGAACCTTAAGAAGAAATTAAAATTTACATGGATTTCCGGACGAATGCCGTTTGGAGAAACTAGAAATTGTAAAGTAAATTCCAGTGTTCATATAACTAGTCCAGTTGTTTGCAGAGCGAGCCCTAAATTAATATGAGGGAAGAGCAACTACAGTAAACGAGTAAATTGACAAACAACGGTCATATGAAATCCTAGTTTTATGGAAAAACAACCAAGACTGACTAGTGGTGGGTGTAAGGAAGGCCTGCGAGGTTTAATGAATGTCTTGTTTTGCGTTGCGAACTAACGGAGTAATAACAAACAAGACGTTACTTTAGCAAACAAGCTTCTCTGAAAGATCCGACGCACAGGGTGTTCCAACATTCTATGCCGAGAAGTTTATGTTTTGCTGTTACACTTTTATAGAGATATCCAGTTTAAACGTCGCTCGGATGATATTGACTGAGTGGACAACGCTATCGCCTGCTTAATTTGAAAAGATCCTTTATTTTATGCCATTTTGTATTTTCTTTATTGAATGTAAATTTAATTCATTTAAATTTAAAATCCGAGTTAGAGTAGAGTAAATCGTTCTACTAATATTTAAATGCTCAAACGAAAATTAAATAATTTTATTTTCTACATACTTTCTATTTTCGGTATTGTAGCATCTTTATTATTATAAATAGTTTGTTAATGTTCCTATTATGAACTGTCCAATCAATAAACTTTGCAAATATGTATTAATAAAATTTCATTATATGATGTTAAACCTACATATACCTTCAAACCTCATAATATATTGTCAATCCTTCAAAACCCGTCAAAATTTCGTTAAATATCAATTCTCGAATTCTATTTGGGTAAATGCTGTTAACACCACCCATAATAAGGTAATCTCTGCGGACTTAGACCGCGTCGTCGTGGAATTGAATGATGCTGACGTTTCGCTAACCGTTGCAGATAACATTTTCAAAACGTAATGTTATTACGCTTCATTAGACACAAACCGCGGAAGCTTAAAACTTTACACCATCCATGACATACATATTCTTATTCCCAACCAAAGAAAATTATTGTTATCTCTTTTCATATTGTATTCAAATAACTAATATTAAAATTACTTCCTTCAACATTCAACACTAAAAACCTAGATAGAAAAAAGAGAAGAACTGCAGAAAGACGACAGCGATCGCGAAATGCTGAAAATAAACGTACTTACAACAGAATAAATCGAATGCTATACATGATCCTTAAAGAGTTTAAAATTCAACTTTTCATGAATATATAGCTCGCTTAAGTAGGGATAATCACTCTATTTGGAAAGCGACAATGAGGTTTAGAGATCGTAAGAGACTACAAGGGCGTATCCGGGAAGGGGGGCAAGTTGGGCGGCTACCCCCCCTTTCAAGGGGGGAGATGGTAAGAAAAGTACAAGAGCATCCGTGTTATTAAGGATCCCTTCGTCTACATATATTGTTGAAACATGAGAGACATTAGCTGAAGAGGGTAATGCAGTAACAAGAAAAATACATATCAAATGCATGCAGCGGCGTGCACATCTTCAATTGTTGTGTCAGTAGCACTAATTGCGAAGTATTCCTCTACACTGGAACCCGTACCAAATACACTTGACATGGTTAAAGCTAACCAGCACATTCCAACTATGCGGAGAACCTCACAGCTGACGTTTTGAAAGAAGCTGGCAACGTTGCAAAGCATTTGAATTTGATATAACCGCCACTCACGTTACTGACCGACAAATGAATGGAAGCAACCCTACAGCCGAAAATCAATCCGAATTTTGGAGAAGGTCTCTAATAATTTCTTACTTGGATTTCATCATATCATCATTAGAAGTCATTATCTGCAGACAAATCGCCTGCATTTTCACTGATACATTTCCATCCGATTAACATGAGAGCTGTTTCATTGGAGGAATGGAATTAAAGTACTTCATCTCGTGCAACTCTTTACCATTTGGAAGGCAGCGAAGGAGAAAGGGAATTGTGGTTCAAAATGTGGAATGAGGTAAAAGAAGCGCCAGATATCATGTTATGTTCATTTGATTGTGCCACTCCATCTGAATTAAAGTCCTACTTTAATTGCCGCTCCTTAGGAATTAAATTTCTATTTTAATTGCCATTCTTATGTTGATTACAGTTTTCGTTATTTTTTTTTAGATTAAATGTATGGAAGATCAATTTCGAAACTTAATCCAACGTTTGACATGTATATTAACGGCGACCAAAAACATATCCTAGATTTCCTTGTCAGCAACGCTCAGCCTCACAGATATTGCATCTGAAGAATTTCTCGGAAATCGCACGTGTCGATTATGTTCTAGAACGAATTAGGCTTGGGTAAATGTTTTGCGGCGAGGGGGGATTCAATAGATGCTAGACTTTGGAAACAGACCAACGTATGTTCTGCTAACGGGGTTCTTCGCGGCTCATCTGCTAATTAAGTTTTACTGTACCGTATTTCTACGTTAGACAGAAGAATCTCGACTGAGTCGGAATATAAATAAATACTAGCAGAGTGTTAGCTTTGGTGCAGAACAATCCAGCGTAACTGTTCCTTCGATTTATTCGGATCGAATTAAAAACCCGTGAAAGTGTGGTTCTTGGAGCTGTTGTTTTTTTAATCGTCTGAACCCTGTTGGAAGCAATCTAACCTCCAGGGGCTTAGCAGCGAATATCTCGTTCAAAGTTTCCCGAAGGTCATCGTCTACCTTTTTTCCGGACCGGAAAACACCCTAGACTGTGCCTGAAGATTCTTCTGCATCTAGAAAACACCCCAAAATTGTGCCTACCTCTCTCTACCCCATCCACCGAAAGCCAAAGTAAAATAACTAGTTTTTGTGTTGTGAAAAAAACCTACTACGCGTTTAACTTTCAAAATTTTGTTACTGGCCAAACGAGCTTTTTCGTCGACCCGCAATCGGGAAGGTGGAAAATGGCCTACAGCTTAGCTCAGAGGAGTAGGGGGAGTTCACGAAAACCGCTGGGAGTAAATGTTTCTAGTTGTATACAGGGTATGTCGAAATTAACGGGCGCCATGTTCCAAATCACAGCGGATTGCAGGTTCTCGTGAAAGGCCGAGAAGCCAGCGGCTTACGGGGTTCGACTCACCTTTATTGTGCCTCCCTCCTGTTTATGAATTTTGAAAGTTAAACGCGTGAAAGGTTTTTTTTCACAACACAAAAACTAGTTCTTTTACCTTGGCTTTCTTTAGATGGGGTAGAGAGAGGCAGGCACAATTTTGGGGTGTTTTCTAGATGCAGGAAAATCTTCAGGCACAGTCTGGGGTGTGTTCTGGTCCGGAAAAAAGGTAGACGATGACCTTCGGGAAACTTTGAACGAGATATTCGCTGCTACGCTCCTGGAAGTTAGATTGCTTCCAACAGGGTTCAGACGATTAAAAAAACAACAGCTCCAAGAACCACACTTTCACGAGTTTTTAATTCGCTTGTATCCGAAAAATTGAAGGAACAATTACACTGGATTGTTCTGCACCAAAGCCCAAATGCACATAACAATCAACGAGGTTTTAAAAAAGAGAGCGAATTGTTTGTTCCAACCATCAGAAAGGCGCTATTGATTTTGCTTTCACAGTCCTGCACAATAAGCACTATAGAGCGTTCATTCAGCTCCCATCGCCGAATTAAAATATGTCTTAGAAGCACTATTGGTGAAAATAGGTTAAATGGTTTAGCCATGCTAAGCATCATCGTCAATGAGATTTCGCAGACAAGGAACAATTAGTGGAAGCTCTAATTAGAAAAGTTGCATCTAATACTCACAAGCCACTATTCAAAAATTAATTTTATTAGGGGCTGAGGTGGCTCAGTGGTAACACAGTCAAGTTTTGGATGTAATAGTCCGAACGCTTCGCGGTTCGAATTACTCCACGGTCGGAAATTTTTCTAATTCCCTGGATGGTCACTACTGGGTCCCGGTCTCCATTTGCCATTGGGGATCAAATTAATGGCACTCCTTGTATTACGGTCGCATTAGAGGAGTAACAAAACCATAAACAAAAACATCCACACACCAGGCAAGTCAAACACGGTTTCGCACCAACACGGTATCCCGTAGAGTGCATAGCACAAACTAGCTTAGCTCTGTCCCACACCGCCTCGACACTGCGCAAGCGGTAGAAATGAGGATCACGATTATGATGATAATAAATAAATAGTGTTTTCCTTCTGTAATTGTATATTATTGCATGCCCCCCTCATGCACCCCCTTCCCCCATGAAAGAAGTTGGATTCAGAAAGCTGCCCCTTCCGGTTTGAGCTGGATACGTCCCTGGGTTACTATACTATCAATTAGAAAGATGAAAATGTCGAATTACGATTTAATACACTGGTACTATTGCGGAACACTAACCGCAGGTTTTTATAACCCCAGCTCCAAATTACAACGTAATAACTGAAAATTTTAGATACACCATTTTTCGCTTCCTATAAGATCCTTTTCAACAACAGAAATAAAATCCGAAATCAACAAATTAAACCAACACAAAGCTCCCAGGTATGGCTTAATAACAAGTAAAATATTAAAAATGTTACTAAGAAAAGTAATCGTATTATTAACGTCAATTTATAACCAAGTTGCCTCTCATACTACCCCATTCTATGGAAATATGTTCAGATTCTTATGATATCTAAACCAGAGGAACCACCTAAAGAAAATCACCAAGCAGACCGATCACCCTACTCCCTCATTGAAGCAAAGCATTTGAAAAACTCCTACTACGAAGGCTTTCTGAAGATGTAGACTTCCTATCACTGCTCCCCGATCATCAGTTTGAATTTCGCGGAAACTATTTGACTATTCAACAAGTACACAGAATCGAAAATGAAATGACTAGGAGACTCGAGAAAAAAAATTGCACATCAGTCTTTTTGGAAGTGTCATAGGCATTCGATAAAGTGTGGCATATTGGATTACTCTATAAATTATAAAAACTGCTACCTAACAACTATTAACTACTCCTCAAATTGTATCTATCGAATAGATTATAAATTGGAAAGTATGGCAATACACTTTTCACCTATTATAAAATACGGTGTCTCACAGGGTAGTGTGCTAGGGCCCATCATCTATCTTATATATATACTGCTGACATACCCGTAACAGATAACACCGCCACTGCAACTTTTATCGATGATGCTGCCATACTGTCGGTGCATGAAAACCCACGTACAGCCAGTGGAAACCTTCAAGAACACTTAAACCGCATTAGTGAGTGGTTAAACCGATGACGTATCAAGGCAAACCAATCCGAATCTGTACAGCTCACATTCACAATGCGAACTACTGTTTGTCCGCCAGGAAACATTGTAGGTATACCCATACAGCTAAAAATTGAAGTAAAGTACCTTGGTATGCATCAAATCAAACATTTCATGATGATCTTGGTGTCCCATTCGTTCAAGAGGAAGTTCTAAGATTTGCAATAAATTACCATGGAAAACTTCCAGAACATGAAAATCAACTGGTGCAACAACTAACAGCAGTTGTAATACCAAGAAGATTAACAAAATGTGGTCTGCGACTTGTTGTAAAACAGAATTATTTATGTTAAATTTTTCTCTGAGAGTTGCATCACTGGATGATTTCTCCTTCCTGTCATATCATACAGCACTTTTACTATTAGCCAATAATGTCTTGAAAAATCTCCTTTTTCGCTTCCTATTTTGGGAAACAATGTCAGAACTATCCTGTTGGGTTTTTCGTTCCCTAAAATACAGTTCTCAGTCCATAAATAGTGAAAATTAGTGCCTATATCATTTTTCTATTCAGGCACATAATGTTAAAACTACCGGCATAAGTATTTGTACCCCTAAAATACACTTCTCTGCTACTAAAGTGTAATGATTAGTTCAAATTTAATATTTCACGTCTTATTTAAGTAAATGTTGTATGTATTTTCGCCATGACAATACAGGTGAATCCCTAAATAATAAATATATCGATGAATGTCATTTTTCGCTTCCCATTTAGGAAAATTTTATGAATATAACTAGCATAAGCATTTCGGTCCTTGAGAATAATTAAAAAATGTAAATGCCTATTATTTGTAACTATTCTAATCTGCAGGAATACTAGAACAATAATAAAAGTGTTTTACTTCCGTAAGCATGCAAAGACAGTTTGAAATATGTGAAAATCCAAGCCGAACGTTTTGTAAGAGATGCTATCTGTCATTACAATTAAATTAAAACAGATATTTTCTATAAACTAAGCTTTATAGGATTTCTATTGATTCCTGCTTGTACCTAGTTGAAAGTTTGCGCATAAATAATTTAATAGTTGAAACAATTTTCGACTCATTTCCCTTACAGCGTAAGTTGTGAAACAATGCCAACTGTTTAACACATAAAACACATTCATTTTGAAAATGCGTTACATTTGAGGCCGTAATTATTTCAAGATTAAATCTTTGACGAGCCCGCATAAATTCTGAATTATCAAATTCAAGTTCCCAGGCTTCCTCCATGCACAATGTAAACAACAGCGCAAGTTTGAAGAACGTGATGAAATACAA
This sequence comes from Limonius californicus, assembly GCA_014611495.1. NCBI lineage: Eukaryota > Metazoa > Arthropoda > Insecta > Coleoptera > Elateridae > Limonius > Limonius californicus. Next base: position 26,820 of record JABXWE010006412.1, on the reverse strand, counting down.
TCGGGGTAAAATATAGGTTGATCAGGGCCCAAACTCTGCTTTGTCAGAACAAACTTAAAATTCAAATAATGACCCATCTTCGAGGCGGAAAAATTACAAAGCCGAAGTTGCCGACACATTTCCCACAACGGTTCCGTAAATGAAAATAATTATTCACCTTCTGTGCGCTTTGCGTTTGTACGAGACAGGGAACTAATTGGACGCGGTTATAGAGAAGAGTGTTGCGGACGACAAACCCAAGATCTTCTGTTCCCTTCATTTTGCTGCACAGCAAAGTGAATTGTTACACTTAGCTGCAAAGTAGGTTCCTTGTCTGCTCACCCAGCTACTTTAAATGGGCCGAGATGTAATAATTTCTATTACTGAAACGCGTTTCCAGGGCCGTTTTAACACCTTCGTAGGCCCTAGGCATTTTTGTTTCTAGAGGCCTGTGTCCGGTATATTTACTAATTGTTGAAGTAATATCCTCGTTTGCACGTACAAAAAACTATTTATAAATCTTGACAATACTCACAAATTTTTATGCACTGTAAACGCCTTTAAATATCTACTAGTATGACACGAAGCAGAATTACCTACAGACAATTTTGTATAAAATTCTGAATAGAATAAATAAATAGAATAGAAGTATGTTTACAAAATATGGTATCATGTCATTCTGAGTGTAAAATGTACAAGATTCTGCACATTCTAAATATGCAGAATTTTGTTCAGAATCTGCGTCGTATGGATGCGCAAACGAACAATTTTTAATGTTCTTCAATGATCACTAAAGACAGGATAGTTAGGCAAAATAAAACCTGAAAAAGGGCAGCTAAGTAGGCATAAAAATTAGCAAAAATGCACCTAAAATGGTAAGAAAAGCAAAAAAAGCGCAGAAGAAGCAAAAAAGGCACAAAAAGCAATTACCAATACGAATGACTAATATACAGGGTGTTTATTAAATACACGGCAAAAATTCAAGGGGTTATTCCCTGGACTATTCTAAGAATATTTTGTTCTTTGATGATTTTTGAAAAGCCGCTTTGTTTCGAAGAGACACGGCGAAAACAATTTTCGACAATAACAACATTTTATTACCAAAAATTACATGTAAAGTTAATCTACAAGAACTGTTGAAAATGACCATCTCCAGCTGCGATGCAACAATTCAGTTTTCTCCTCATTGACTGCCGAACTCTTTCAAAAACACCAGGGTCGTTTCTTATTGAGTTACACCCAACAATTATCCGATTTTTTAAATCTCCCACATTTTCCATTGGAGTAGAATAAACTAATGACTTTAGATGGCCCCATAGGAAATAATCCAGGGGGTTTAATCCGGGGAGCGGTCAGGCCATAAGCGAGGTCCACCTTGACCAATCCAACGATCTCCGTATGTTACTGTTAAAAATCCACGAGCAACCACACTAAAATGCGCTGGTGCACCATCGTGCATAAACCACATTGCATTTCTCGTTGCCAGTGGTACATCCTCCAGAACCTCAGGTAGAGTATGTTCCAAAAAGTTAAGATACAGCTCGCTGGTAAGTTTTCCTGGTAGAAATATCGGTCCAATTAGCCAGTCACCCACAATTCCAACCCAAACGTTCAACGAGAACTGATGTTGAAAACGATCTTCAAGTAGCTCATGTGGATTTTCTTCAGCCCACACATGGCTATATCATGATGTGTGAACGTTGTTTCACGAGGTGTTCCCCCGAATAGCTGCTGTCTCTTGCGGTAAAGTGCTGGACAGTCGAAGATTTTGTGTGAGGCTGTTTCCTCCTCTTCTTCCCATAGTCCACAGAGTGTGTTTCCTCTGTACACACCGATTTTGTGGAGGTGTTTTCTCAGATGGCAGTGCCCTGTTATAAGTCCTACCAACCGTCTAATCTGAATTCGTCCTAGATGAAGGACGTCAGTTATTAGTCTGCGAGAAGGCGTTCCAATTATTTCTTTCCCCACTTCTTGTACCTGCACTACCTCCCAGCGAGAAATGTGTTGTGTAATGGTCCATACTTTTACTGCTCGGATGTTTTGTTTGTGGATACCGAATACAGGTTCTGGTCCTATAAACGGGGTGGATGCACTGCTTTTAGCGAAGAAATCTGCTCTCTCGTTTGCCTCTACCCCCGTGTGCCCTAGCACCCATATGAGCTGAACTACCTTCTTCTCACACAAGGAGGTCCGAAGGTATAGGCATTCCCTCGTTGATTTAGAATTAATGCGAGGTGATGCAAGTGCTTTTAAAGCTGCTTGACTGTCAGATAAGATGCTTATGAATTATTGAGTATACCCGCGTTTTACATTTTCCTGGATACATTGCACAGATTTCAGCTTGAAAGACCTTATTTCCCAGGGACGCACTAAAGTGTTCCTTTGGTCTTTGGCCATATATTCCGGCCCCTGTGCCTTCTGCTGTGCGGGAGCCGTCTGTGTACCAGACAAGCCCCCTTGACAGCTGAGGTGAGGTTCCTTGAGCCCAGTCATAGCGATTGTATCTCACAGTGAATGGTTTGTCAAAGGAATACTCTGAAAGGATATAGTCGGTACCCATTTGAAAGATGGGGTTACCTTCCATTACTTCCTGTATTCGTTTGTGTTTATTGTTCCTGGCCAGTTGGTGGTGGATTTCATTCTATGTGCTCCAATCCAGGTTTTCCCTTTTATATATACATATATATATATATATATATATATCTAAAGGGATTAATCCCAGAAGGGCTTCCATAGATGCAGTTGGAGTGCTGTTCGTGACTCCACATGTACCCAAACAGGCCAGTCTCTGTATCCTTGTTAGTTTTGTGATGCTTGTTTATTGTTTAACTTTAGGCGACCACACTAGGGTGCCATAAGCTATCATAGATCTAACTACCGCCGTATAGTACCATTAGAACATCTTTGGTTTCAGTCCCCATGTTTTACCAAACATGCGTTTACCCATCAGTTTCGCTTTGTTGGAGATGTTATTCAGGTGTATGTTCCAGTTCAGTTTTGCATCCAGGGTGATGGAGGATATTTGACCTCCTGGCTAACCTGAATTATTTCAGCAAAGATTGTCAGGTTATCAAATGCCCATGTATCTCTTTTCTTGGTGAAGGTTATTATTGATGTTTTGTAGGGATGTTTTGAGGGTTTCCCTCCACGTTTACGCACCATCTTTGAGTGGTGTTAAGCGCCCTCTGCATGAGGTTTGCTGGATGTTTGCCCTTTATGAGGATGACTATGTCATCGGCATAACCTAGGGCGTAGAACCCTATATCAGTGATTATCTGTAGAAGTTCCTTTACTACCAGGTTCCATAGAAAGGGGGATAAAACCCCCCTTGTGGACAGCCCTTGGCAGCATGTACCCTCAGAGTTTCTTCAGCTATTTCTTTGTTGATTATTAACGCTTCTACCCTACCGAGAAAGTTGTGAAGCGCAAATTCACATGACTTTCCTGATTGATATGCATGTTGATTATGATTGAGAGGGTTGGTTTTAATAGCCCCGTCTCGTATATGCCTGTCTATCAGTTTTTCCATAGTCTTTATGCAGAAAGGCATTAGGCTGATTGGTCTGTATGCCCTTGGCTGGGTGTACGATACTCGCCCTGGTTTGGGAATGAAGGCCACCTTGTTGGGCCTCCACGCCAGTGGGAGGTAGTTTCCGGCTAGGCATAAACGGGAGATTTTTCTTAGAAGCGGTACCATGAGGTCGATTGCCTGCTGCAGTAGAGCAGGGAATATTTCATCTGGTCCGGGCGATTTATAATGTAGGAAGGATTTTACAGCCCATTGTACATTATTGTAGCTGATTATTTCTCTAGCCACTTTCCAGCTGTTCAAGCTGTTTGAGTTGTGTTTTCAACATCTCTGCAGAAGTTCCTCCACGAGTCTGTTTACGCCTTCCTTAGAGCTTTGTTGTACTCGGTTAGAGCGTGAGCGTGTTGGCCACACTCTCCGGTTCTTTTCGCTCTGTTGAAAAGCTTCCTTGACTTTTTTCTAAGGTTGGCCAGGTATTCATTCCACCACATTTCCTGTTAGTCTGCCTTGAGGTCAGTGGGCAGTTTTTTTCGTACGAGGTTATTTAGGGTTCCAAAATAACTTCAATGTCAGTCGGAGTTTGGGCTTGGAATTTAACCTGTGATAGCTTACTTTAGAGTTCCTCCATGTAAGTTTCCCAACCGGTATTACTAGCGTTACAATAGGTTACTGTAGCCTTCTTAAAATGTGCTAGTGAACAGTCAATGTGTCTGTGACCAGGCATTGAAGTTTCATTGGACACTTGTCATTGTATTGTGCCTTTCAGCTCAGCTGTGGCCAGAGTTATGTCAATGATTTCCTGTTGAAACCGAGTTACAAAAGTGGGCTCGTTGCCTCGATTAGTAATTTCTAAGTTGTTAGGCACATATTCCTGGAGATCGGTTTCTCTCTGATTTGTGTCTAAACTGCCCCATGTAGTATTCTGTTTGTTGGCGTCACAACCCGCTAAGAACTGAAGGCTGTGGCCTCGCAGAACGTTACAATTTTTCTGCTCTATTTGCGCATGCTCACACAGCGAATTTCTCACAAAATTGGGGTTCTGTTACTTTGATAACGTTATTACAAAATTTTATGAATAAATATTATACAAAATTCTGAACAGAATTTTTTCAAGTGAAATATTGTAGGGCTTAATAGGTATGTATGCCCTCAAAAGTTTCGTAGGCCTAGGGTACTGTGTCTAGTCGGCCTAATAACTACGTTATTTATTATACCAGTTTCACTAGATTACAAGTTTACCAAAATAATTCCAACCATATATCACTGAAAGGCAGGACAATAGTTTCATACTAAATGTTGTTACAGATTTCATTTAATGAAAAGTTATGGTGTAAAGCTAAACGTTTTAAAGTAAGCCTAGCTTGGAATTGTCGCAAGGTATTGTATTTGTGCTATTCTATAGAAACATTACCTTACATACATAATTTTCCCTTAATTATACATTTATGTGAAATCGATTTCCTCCTATAACATACGAAATTGGATATCGCGATAAATTAAGGCGTCTCATGCCTCATTAATTAACATCTGCATTTTGAGACTTGATTAAATCCACAGTTAAATTTGAATGTTGCTGTTTGTAGCCATATGTAAATTATCCCGCTCGCTGGGTTTGAATCGTAACAAACTAACTGCATCACTTTTCTCAAGACTTGCAAAGCCACAATTGCATTGTATACACATTAATTAATATTTTAAAATTTGTTAATAGAGTTTAAATGTTTCTACATTATGTTTTTGAATTTTGAATACATACATCAATAGATTTTGTATTTTTCATAAAATTGTAATATTAAAATAATATGTAATAGTAATGTAATTTCGTAAACCTATCTGTTTGACTGAAACTATTCAAAGTCTCTAAGTAAGCCAAATTTATACATTTTAGTTAATTTCTTGTCAATAGTACCTACCCAGCACTGGGCACCGGCTTCTTCGCTGCCACGTGCTTCTCCTTAGCACTACAATAGAAACATAGAGACCTACAGTTTAATGTCGAATCCGAACGACAAAACCTCCAGGGGAGGTTTTCTTGATTACGACCCTATGGGTGCCAAGACCAGGTTGGGGAATCATGTGTTGCAGCATATTGTTATAAACTGTCGTAGTAATGTAGGGTTCAAGTCCAAACCTTAATTGACAATTTGCTCAGAAGGCAAACGGTCTGTTAATTTAGCTACCACCAGACATTACATACAAAATACATAGCAGATAATTTTTTATTTGCAGATAAATACTAATATTCGATGGAGAAGGTTTTTGGAAAAAGTACCTTCGCACCAATTATTTTGTAATATTATTATTCACACAAAGAATAAATAAATTACATATGTAGTTATAGTTTTCGGAGTTCAGAACGGATTGAATGAATACATAATACTTGTTATAGCTATCCTTTATTCTTGGGAATATCATTGGTTGTATATCGTTAGGTATATGAACGCGATTTTCGGCCTTAGGTTTAGCTATTTTTTGAGTTCCTGTTTCAATTTGGGGATTTTTGGAGAAATGTGGCTGTAAGAAGACTTTGTTGTGCCTTTAGCTGAAGAAGGTGTTCCTAAATTTTGATGAATTTCAAGTTTCTTGGATTATTTGGAACATCTTTATCTACAAGCAGAATTCGTTATTTCTGCATCCCATTTGTTGGATTTTTACAATTTCAGCACTGAATATTATCAGGATTAATTCAACGCTGCTGGCAAATTCTCCGTTACATGCCGCATGCCGTTTGGACCTCCAATAGGACGGTTTTTCCTGAAGCAGTTACTATTTGCGCGCCTTGGCCGTCTTCGTATTCGTGTATGTGTGGAGTTTAACATGATTAGTCACTTGGAGTCATCTTTGAGCTTCGTGGAACTGTTCCCTTGTCCGTGCTGCTGCGAAATCTACGAGCGAGTGACCTCCTACACCATTTAGATGACTATTAGATACAGGATCCGTTACCTGAGGTGCATTCGAAAGCTCCTACTTGCCGTCACCACCTGCCGCAACCTTTAGACCGAATACCTGATTCCCGGAATCACTTTAAAAAAGGTTTGCTTCCTCCAATTTTTTTGTGAGATCTACGTGTATGGGTCGTGTCACAGTCTTAATGCCAACACGTTCAGTTCGTGAGTGTATTTACAGGGCCGATAGTGGTTCATTTTAATGTTCTATGCTGAAAATTATATATGCAGGTTAAATTTTTGGGTAATTTTGTGAATTTTGATAATTGTCGCATGTTTTTATCACACCGATATGATACTATTTCAGCATTGTTATACTTATTGTTGTCTCTGCGCACTGCACCTTTGTGTATTTACTTTGTATTTATTGCTATCAGCACCGTCTTACTGTTTGTTTATAATTTCAGTTTTGGATTTGACAATTCTTGCAGTGAATTCATTCACGCCAATTCGGTGTTCCTAATTTATTGTAAAACATTTGTATTTACGAATTTTCGTTACCATCAGTTGTTTTATAACATACCTTGTAAACAGAAACCAAAAAATACCTACATAACACAGAAAAGTATGTATAAAGACGTAAGCGTTTTGCTACAAAACCATCTTAACCTGCTTTCTTACAAATCACATTTATAATCATGACTAACAGTAATGAAACAATCTGCAACAATGATGCAACTATATGTCTCAGATACGAAACAAAACAGTAAATGTAACGGTTTGTCATCAATAATAAATATCTATTGCATTTCTGTGTAAAAGCCGGTGTCTCGTGTTAACCAGGAGTAACCAAGCCGAACATAGAATCTATTTTGGGAAACTCAAGTGTGCCACAAAAATAAATTAATTATCCGTTAGTTTTGTTTTTCTTTCCCCTGGGCCCGTCTACCCTTGGTTCGAGAGACACTTCACCCTAGAAGATTTATTGTGATCACCCATCTTGCTTCCCTGTATCACAGTGTACATATTACGAGGTGTGTATTGAAGTCTTCTAGTTCGATGTGTGGTTGCTTGCATAGAATATGCATAGCGATTTCTGTTTCCTCACTGCATATTGGGTCTCCATCGAATTTCCTAATCCTCCTGAGGTGATTCTGGGCAGTCACATGCTGTGTTACAAGGCCCGTAAGGATTCTAAGCGGTATCCTGCTTACCATAAGCAGTTTCGTGGGTCTGTTTATGCAAGGTCCATTAATGAATGTCTTGCTATGGATTAATCCTGGTCTGTTGGTCCAATAAGTTTTATGTTGATAAATTCGCTACGTATTGCATTTCTTGGTACTCCCAATGCAGCTTCAGCACTGTTTTATGGCCCCGTTGACCCCTGCCTTGGGAGTTCATCCACTTTTTATTGCCTTCAATCCCACAGGTACCAGGAACCCAGAACAGTCTTACAGTGTATGTAAATAGAGCTAATTCCAAAACGTAGAGAAATAGAATCCGTTGCTATTTTGAGTTAGTACAGGCAACAGGAACCTGTAATTAATTACATGAATCCTGCCGTTATGAAGTTTTGGAAGAAGTAGTCATAATTCCAACGCAGTCTATCTGTCAACTTTCCGCTGCTGACAGCTTTTCAGAATTGTATGGCGATCACGTAAATCAAAAATAGTAACGCCGATATGATAAAGAACATTTGTTTTAGATATGAAGGTGCATTTTATAAATAAATATAAATAAGTTCAGTAAACTAATTGTGGCGTAATGAAATTTTAAGAAACACAGTTTTTGGTCGTTAATCGGGAATCAGAGAAAGATTTACGTTTTAGACGAAGGAGGACATTTGTATTTTCCAAAGACGGTCTATCTTCGCATTCCATGATAGGCAGTTTTTAATGATAGGTTTCTTGGTCAGCATACTAGTCAAAATGACCAGCATTACCCGCGGATCCATCTCTATTCATTTTCTGGACCGTTAAAATTTGTTGCATCCAAAACCCAGTTAGAATTTTTACAAGATTTAAGATATCAAAGGATCTAGAAATATAATAATCGGGATAAAGGGCACCCGGAGTATGATATTTCTGAACCATATTATTTTCCACTATTAACTTCTCTGATTGTTGTACCATATGTATCTACCTGAAGGGATCGATATTGTTTGATGAAACTGTATTTGCCTTTCCGATCAGATATTATGGCTTAGAAATCTTGATATTACGACAATTGTGTGATTAAACTCATTTCGCTTCGTACGTTTTCTTGACATCCTATTTAAATAATTTGTTTCATAGGGTGTACATTATGGTGCAGCATCTTCTAGTGGGCTAAAGTTAATTAAATTTGCTACAATTATAACGTGTAGCAGAACTTGTTCGGAACTGTTAAATTTATATCAGGTCATAATTGAATCGCTAATTATAGACATGGAAGTTCTACAGGTTTGACAGATTTACATAAATCTCAAACACTGCTGCAAGCAACTTGTTTGAATACGTTTGTTTTCTTCCAGATGGGGCGTTATTTATATAAGAACTAGTGTTACTTACCTATTTACAATAAAACTTGGAAAATAGCATATTTTCAACAGTAATTATGTAGTGTACGAACTAATCCATTTTTTGCAACTTTATGTACCTGCTCGTGCTGTTGACAGAAACTTCCCAAGTGCTGCTTCTAGGTTTTCGTGGTGATAATTGGCCCATCATTATTTTCCTTCTAATAACTCTAATAGTAAACCGAAATACGTAACTGTAATTAGTTTATCAAGTTCGCGATTAATTTTCTACTTAGATTGCGTCGTTGTTTGGGGATAATGAATAGCGTAGTATAGTATAGTAAGTCGACCTGAAACTTGTTTGGTTAGGCAACAATGTACCGAATTGTACGAAGCGACATGTTTCTAAATGTATTTATGTACCTTGCAGCGGGCAAGAACTTATTCTTTTTATAGCTTTTTTACTAAAACATGAGGATGTAATCAGCATATGCCTGTTTCCTATTCAAACATATAAGATCGAAACGCTTACCTGACTCAAACAGTTCAGTCAAATGCCTGTCTAGCCAGTCAAAAAGAAAGGTGGTCCCTTACTTGATTATGCTGGGTGCTTTGACAATCGTCTTCTAAATAATCTCTGGTTTCTGTTATTAGAAAACAAGTAGTTGATCTGACTTGGCATACGAGGTTTTGGTAATTTAATTCCCGGTTTGACGTTGCAGCATTGGAAGTACAAGAAATTAAGAATAAAGCAGTCTATAACAAGTTTACAGTTTTTCCCGGTGGAAGTCAAGCGAAGATCCAACAGCTGTTAGTTTTTGAGCAGGGCGCGTGTTTCTGCCAGACGTAATGGAGAAACTAGTAAATATTACATTATTTTGAATGTAAATTAGGACAATCTCTAACGGAAACGTATGAAATGCTGTGTACTATATACCGTGATAATATATTAAGTCGTACTAATCTATTTAAATGCTTTAAACGTTTTAGGGGTGGATGTGAAGATGATCAAGATGATGCTTGAACCTGAATATATTTCTCGAAATGCTGATTCATTCGCTAGAGTTCGTGAAAGTACGGCGGAAGATCGCCGAATGACCTTCTAAAATTCCGAACTATGACAGCAGAGTTGAACGTCAAAAGGAAACGATTCAACAAATTTTACATCAAGATTTAGGAAAATGTTTGCAAAGTAAGTTCCGCACAGTCTTTCGGAAGAGTAAAACCAAGAAGAGTTGAATCGGGCGCAGGCTTCATTCGGACTTGCCGCGAAAAATTGTCTTAATAGCATTGTTACAGGTGATGAGTCAAAAGTGTTTCATTACGATCTTGACACGAAATGCAAGAGCGTACGCTGGATTGGAAAATTACACACAAAAAGTACGTTTGCAAAACTCCAGAATTGAAACCATGCTGATTTATGTAATGATCGCAACAATGCACCTGCCTATTCTGCACTGATTGTAAGGTCTTTGCTCGTGAAACACCACGTTGCTGAGATCAGTCACTCGCCCTATTCATCCGACTTGGTATCAGCAGACTTATACATCTTTTCTAAAGTGAAAACTGTTGTTGGTTTACGGGAATCTTGGGCGAGAATAAACAAATAGTGTATCCGTGTGCCATAAAAAATATTTAACAACTAAGGTTAGATTTCTGCTGAAAAAAAAAACAAACTAAAATTTCTTAGATGCTGTGGTACTCTACTTTAAGAAAAAGTAGCTTATCGTAAAATTTAACTTCTTTTTAGAAATAGTTATATGTGGTAATTTTTCAACGGAAAATAAAAGTGGTGCGTTTAAAATAATGATTGTTTATGATGAACTTATTTTATTGGTCAATGAATTGGTTTACAAAATTAAAAGTTTGTAGTATACACAATGCTACAATTGGTGTAATGCACCCAACAGCTCGCGAGGGCGCTAGTGAATATAAAATTAACATTGCGATGTATCTGTGGGTCGTATATTTTATAGTGTTATAGTGTTTTATATGCTCGCGTAATACATAACAACAGTATTAATACCGGGTGTGTAGAAATGGTTACTGGGACGCAGGTGTTTATGAACTTTAATTATCATTACGTTTTGCCGCTTTATTATCCTAAAACTTATTACAACTGTTATTCGTTTATGAAATGATCTCGTTTATTAAGTCACGTATTCTCATTACAGAAATACTAGATTAGATAAACAATAAAAAGCAATTTCCATTCAGTTAACCTTTCAAAATGGGGGATGTTGTCGTAGTTCATAACAACGAATAGAAAATACTTGAACTAAAGGCAAAATGTTTGAGAATTACTTTTTTAAATTTTGTGACTGGGAGATTTCTACTTCATCAAATAGGTAAGCTATTAGGCTCACTTAAAAGACTGGGACTTTATGTTGGTATTTATTTTTACCGCCCAGTTACTTCCACAAAGCCTGTGTTTGAGGTTCTTTAGGAAATTTGATTTAAATTCAGATCAATTTCGTTGAATTGGTATACCGTATAGCGGAAACCAAATCATGTATAGAATGAAATTGTTTCTCCTATGTTAACCTCATTTTCTTTTTATTCTAACTTTAATATTGTGTGTGATCTCCTTGTAAGTCCATAAACACAACATCCTACCATTATTTATATAAAAAAATTACACACCAATCAATTACAACTATGAATGACTTTCGTCAGGTTGTTTGCATTTGAATTTGAATGTTTGATATATTTATTACATATAATACGCAACTGGTGCACATTACTTCACCTTCTGCTTATTCCCAGATTTTTATCTACTATATATATATATATATATATATATATGTCCGTGTTATAGCGTTCTCCTACGCCCTACGGTTCCCTTCTGCCACCTGTTGCGATTGGGGGCTAAATCCCTTTCCGACATGGCTTTGTGGATTCCACTTATCCAAGTCACCCTCGGCCTCCCCTTCTTTCTGCGCTCTCCTGGTTCCCATTGTAATACTTTCTTCGGAATTCTTTCGTCATTCATTCTTTAAACATGTCCATACCAACTAAGTTGTTTTTGTTGTATGCTTTCAATTATAGTTGTCTCTATGTCCATTATTTCCCGTATTCTTTCGTTTCTAACCCTGTCCAGTCGCGAAATACCTGCGGATCTTCGCCAGAAATCCATTTCTATTGCCTGTAGCTTTCCGGCTTGGTTCTGATTAATTTGCTAAGCCTCACATCCGTTGATTAAATATTACATTGTATAGCTGCTTTTTTCTATCTTTAGGGATTCTTCTGTTCCATAATACCGAGTTCAAGTAGCCTATCACCTTTTTCCCTTTAGATATTCGACTTTCAGTTTCTTTCTCCGTTCTTCCCATGTTGGTTATTTTTGTTCCTAGGTATGTGTATTCCTCACAAGCTCTTATTATCTGTCCGTCATTCAGTGTCAAGTTCTGTGGTGGTGTTCCAATGCAGAGATAGTTGGTCTTATTGTAATTTACCTGTAGTCCCCAATTCTTATATTCTTCTATTAATTTTCTGCTCATATATTAAAGGTCTTCCTTATCCTGTGCTATGACTATCTGATCATCTGCGAAATGTAGTGTAAATAAGGTTGAGTCATCTGTGATCTCATTTTTATGTACTTTATGTGTTTTTACTGTCTAGCGCCGACTAGAATTATCCAGGCGGATATGATGCACTTTTCGATCCATTTTCTGAAATTATGTCCTGAGTTTTGCGTGCAGTCTGTTTTGGTAATCGACTCATGCGGTTCGTTTTTCTGTTTGAACAAAGGGGTCATAACTAGTCGCTTTAGGCGTGCAAACGTTTTGTGCTCAGTGAACATAGGATAGGGTTAATATTGCTCTTGTAATTAAGTTTTCATATCGTTTTCGCGCATTAAAACCTGACGATAAAGTCGGATTAAATTTAAACAAGAGTCCATAACTTACAAGAGAATACCGTGAAGTTTTTACTATCATTTGATACGGATAAAATTAACTCTGTTGCCCCCTTTAACGTCCTCGTGAAGATTCGGCGTTCCAACAAAAAATGTGTGTCTCAGTTTATCGTTTTTGGTGTTCTCGTGAAGATTCAGCGTTCCAACAAAAGCTCTTGTGCTTCAGTTTATCGTTTTTGACGTTTGAAACAAATCATTTAGTGGCCACTGCCTCGTTTTTCCGATAAAAATCCTTATAGTGCAATGTCTTACAACGTCCAGTTCTTCATTACTTCGTTTGGTAGCCAGTAAAGTAAGACTAGCTGCCGTCTGTTTCCCTCTTCCCACTTTTCTGGGACAGCGCTCAACCTTTTTGACTATCTGAACTCTGTAGCCGAATTAAGGTAAAAATTATTGACATTTTTATTTCGTCAAAACAATGGATCTTAATAGCCAAGGTTTTGGATTCCTAAAGCTCACCTAGAGGAAGTGTCTTGGCAAATTCTTGTGGCTCCGTTTTTCTTTCTTACGAGCACGATCGGACTAGCAAATTCCGATCGGCTTGGTCTTATAATACCGTCGTGTAGCCAATATTGCATCTGTTTGTCCACTTCCAATTTTTTCTGAATGAGCTAATCTTCTTGGTTTTTGGAAAATTGGTTTACGTATTTTAAAATGATTTTCATCTTTAACGTCGTCTCTTTAGTCCTTTTATTTGGATTATAATTTTGATAAAGCTTCAGGATTTTATTTTTTGCTTCGCAATTCTGGATATGACCTAATTCTATCTCTTGATCTTCGTATTCAATTCGTAGAATTTGTAATTCTTCTTTCTCTTCGTCGTCCTCTAATTTTTGTGTTACATTGATACCATTGATGACGATTTTGGTGACTGTTTTGGCTAAAAATTCGTGTCCAAGTATTATTGGTATCTTTAATACTTCTTCACCCACAACGTGCATCTTTGACTTCAGGGCCAAGTCATCTACGGCTATATCAGCATAAAAACTACCGATAGTCTTCAATTTATTATTTTCGATTCCCGTTAGCACGATCGTATCTGCTTTATTTAGGGTTATTGAGTCCATGGTAAGGAAATCTTCATGCCTTATTAAATTGACATCGCTGCCGGTGTCGAACAGAGGTAACACCTCGTTACCTCGTATTGCAATCTTCTTGTAGGCTGGCTTTTTATTTTCTCCGCCTACCAGTCTGATGTTTCTCGGACTGGAATCGTTTTTGTTTGGACATTCTGCAGATTTATGGCCGAATTCATTACAATTGAAACATTTAAATCTTTTCAATTTATCAGGACAATCCCTTGAAACATGTTCTCTTTCTCCACAGACAAAACAACGCACGAATCGTTTCTCTTCTTTCGTACTATCGGGTTTGTTTCTTTGTTTTTCATTCGTTGGAAATTTCTTTTTTTCACTCTTCGTATCTCCTTGACTTCGTTTCTTAATCATGTCATATAATTTAATCTTTTCTTTTAATTCTTCAAATGTCTTCGTTCCGTACATCATTAATTTATTGGCTGGATCATCACGAATTCCATCGATAACATATTGGATGATGACGTCGGTTATTATATTTGTACGGCTGGCAATCTCACGTATTATTAAAACATACTCTTGTACAGTCTCTTCTTTTTTCTTGGCACGCGTCATGAGCGTCCTGTGAACTTCCGCGCTACTGACTGATTCTTCGAATTCTTTTCGCAGCAAACTCTTCAGCTTGTACCATAACGTTACTCCTCTTTCGGCGCACACCAGTAACTTTGCAAGATCGTTGAGTGACTTCTTGGCAAAAATTAATTTTTGTAAATTATTCCAATTTGTTATCTCTGCCAATTCTTCGAAATCTTCAATCCATTTGTTGACAGCGTAACCATCCTTACCACTGAACTGCCTTAATAATCCCTCCATATCTGTAAAAGATAGAGATAATGTTGCAGAGTCGTGTTTTTCTTCATCATCTTCTGCTGCGTTGTATCTTTGTGATGACATAGGTTTCTTGACCAAGAAGAGGGAGTCGAGAGACTACAAGATGTACTGAAGAATATAGTCTTCAGATACAGTGGAAAAAATGTCAGTTTTTGAAGAATAACATCGAATACCTAGGACACCATATTGAAAATGGACGAATAAAACCATCATTCACGAAGATAGATGCTGTCATAAAATTTCCAAGACCCACCACTGTTAAGCAAGTATAAAGTCTTTTAGCCTTAAAAGGATATTTTAGAAAATTTGTAAAAAATTATTCATTAATTGCAAAACCTTTAAGTGATTTATTGAGAAAAAATGTCCCTTTTCATGTTGGCGAAGAAGAATATAAATCATTCGAGATGTTGAAGACAATGTTATCCACCAGACCAGTATTAGGAATTTACAACGTAGATGCAGAAATAGAACTGCATACTGATGCCTGCATCAACTGATACGGAACTGTGCAAAAGAATAATAGTGGAGAATTTCACCCAATTCACTACATGAGCCGGAAGACGACGGACGTAGAGCGCAAATACAATAGCTACGAACTGGAAGTACTTGCTATTGTTTATGCTTTAAAAAAATACCGGGTATATTTACTGGGAATACCTTTTAAGATTGTGACAGATTGCTCAGCGCTGACCCAAACAATTAAAAAGCAAGATTTGTCGACACGGGTAGCAAGATGGATTATGAAGCTAAACGAGTTCAACTACACCGTTGAGCACCGATCTGCCAACCAAATGAAGCATGCCGACGCACTTTCACGAAACATAGTAATGCTAGCTACGAAGAACAATTTTATAAGGACTGTGGAAGCCGTCCAATTAGAGGACGAACATCTAAAAGTAATTCACAAATTGCTTAGTAACGGTCATCCGCACCAGAATTACATCTTAAGGAATAGTTTACTATACAGAAGACACGAAGGAAGAGATTTGCTGGTAGTGCCAAAACAAATGGAAGAGGAAATTATAAAAATTTCAGCGCGAGCAAGACGAAAGAATTAATACTACGAGAATTTTGGATTTCAGACCTACAAACAAAAATCGAGACATGTTTAAAAAATTGCATAGCATGCATTTTGACAGAAACAAAATCAGGAAAAGCCGAGGGTTATCTAAACCCGATAAGCAAAGATGAAGCACCTTTGAGTACTTACCACGTCGATCATCTTGGCCCAATGACGATAACAAATAAAGGATACAAATACCTTTTTCTTGTAGTGGATGGGTTTACCAAATTCGTTTGGCTTTACCCAACGAAAACCCTGACGAGTCAAGAAGTGATCGATAAGCTTGAAAATCAGAAGGACATTTTTGGCAATCTGAAAAGAATAATTGCAGATAGAGGTACTGCTTTTACTTCCAACTCGTTTCAAGATTATTGCAATAACGAGAAGATCGATTTAGTTCATATTACAACTGGTGTAGCCAGATCCAATGGACAAGTGGAGAGAATTAATAGAACAATAATACCAGTTCTAACAAAACTTACCTTGGAAGATGAGACAAAATGGTTCAAACACGTTAATGACGTCCAACGATCTTTAAATAAAACTTTTCAACTTTTAACCATACGAACTTCTATTTCGAAGAAGAATATCGAAAAATATTCATTGATGATAGACAAGAATTGAGAAAGTCCGCGAAAGAACAGATCTTAAAAGTACAACAAGAGAATCGCAAGACTTAAATAAAAGAAGAAAGCCGGCTAATAATTACCGTTGTGGTGATTTAGTCGCCATAAAAAGGACCCAGTTTGTTAATTTGGGTAAACTAAAATGTAAATTTTTAGGTCCCTATCGCATCACAGCCACCAAGGGTCACGACCGATACGAAGTTCAACGTGTTGGTCCAGGTGACGGTCCGAAGACGACGTCCACGGCAGTCGACTTTATGAAGCCATGGTTGCCTGCAGCCAAAGTCGACCAAGAGGATGAAGACACGACACATTATGATTTCGGTCCCGAGGACGTGACCATCAACAGGAATGGCCGAGTTGTGGGATTAAGCCCGCATGATGCGCCACTGCCTATCGAAGAGATATCTGTGGGGAAACGCGCGAGTCGACAGTGTGGCACGACGGCCCGAACGACGAATACGACGTTAATTTAAATATTTTCATATTATCTTAAATTCAATTATCTTATTGTTTAAAAAATCCGTAGTTAGTGTTAAATTAAATCATTGAGTTCGTTATTTTTTTATTTCAATACACTAATCCTACATATACAGGGTGTTTCTGAATAACATGCTAATATTTAAGGAGGTTATTCTTGGGCCCTTTTTGAGAAAAAAACTTCATATGAGCATATGTCCTAAAGGTCTTAACTTTTGAACTACATGGTGCTAATGTTTTAAGAAAAAATTCTTTTTTTTTATGATAACTTTGTTATGACCCTAGATATTTTTGTGAAGCGTAGTACGCATCTTCTATGCACCAAAAGGCATTTTCTGCTGTACAACATAATTTTTTATTCTTGCCAGTTGCGTTCGTGCGGGATTTGCATTGAATCATTTTAAAGAGAAAAGTGATACGCCAATGCTTTTTCTTAAAGTAAAAATTATTTTTAAAATCCTCATTCCTTTCTGAGCAAATCTGGTCTCTTAATTTTTTTCCTTTGACGTACGGTTTTCGCATAAAAAATAAAATTAATTCATTTGCATCTCGCTAGATCACTTACGAGAAGAAACAATTTATGTAACTTTAAACAATAATTTTTTTAAGAGAATAATTTTTAAAGATTAAAATTATGAAATTAAAGTAATCTAAATACATTTTGGAATGCTAACACAAAATTACACTGAACGCACAAAGAAATAAATTAAATCAGATGTTGAAAATATCCACCTCTTGCCAATATGCATGCCTCTGCTTTTTTCTCATGAACTCACGTACTCTTTGGAAAATGCCGGGACTGTTTCTAATAGTTTCGCAAAAAACTATGATACGATTTCTCAACTGCTCTTCAGTATGAATGGGTGTGCTATAAACCAATGTTTTAAGATGACCCCACAGAAAATAATCTAAAGTCTAAACTATTGAGGTCCGCGCCCGAGCACTAAAGTGCGCTGGTGCCCCGTCGTGTGTAAACCACAGTCGATTTCTTACTAAAATGGGAACATCTTCCATCAAAGCTGTCAATTTTTCTTCGAGAAACTGCCGGTAATTATGCCCATTCAACCTCTCATGAATAAAATAGGGTCCAATTAAATAATCACCGCATATTCCAGCCCACACGTTAACGGAAAACTGCTCCTGGTGACGGGATTCCAAGATTGCATGTGGGTTTTTGTCAGCCCAAGAATGATTATTGTGAAAGTTTTGGATGGCGTTTCTGGAAAAATTGGCTTCATCGGTGAATAAAATTTCAGTATCAAATAATGGATTTTCATACACTTTTTGAAGAAACCATTGGCAAAAGTTCATACGTAGTGGAAAGTCGCGAGGGAGTAGAGGCTGAACCAGTTGGATATGGTAGGGATATAATAAAAAGTCATGGAGAATTTTCCAAACAAGAATATGTGAGAAATCCAAATTGTTCCCAATTTTTCGTGTACTTAATCCGGGATCTTCCTCAACTGAATTCAAAACCGCTACCTCAATTACTGGTGTTCTTACAGTACGTTGTAATCCTTTCAGATGATTGTCTAGTTCAAAACTTCCATTTTCGCACAACCTTCTATGAATATTTGAAAATGTTCGTGCATCCGGAATATATCTATTTGGAAAGCGGTCTTCATACAACGGCGTGGCTTCCAGTGCGTTACCATCAGCAAGCCCATACATGTAATGCATATCTGCAAACTCAGAATTCGTAAAATGGACTATGTTTTTTAATAATATTGTTAATTTTAATGACTTAAATAGGTGACAACTAGACTAGGTAGACAACTGTCAAAACTCTTTATGTTTACAAAACAAAATCTGCTTCTTACCTACTAGATACGTTAGTAATCCTTGATTATGTTGAGGTGTTGTACAGCAGAAAATGCTTTTTGATGCATAGATGATGAGTACAACGTTTCACAAAAATATTTAGGGTCATACCAAAGTTATCATAAAAAAAAAGAATTTTTCTTAAAACTTTAGCATCCTGTAGTTCAAATGTTAAGACCTTTAGGACATATGTTCATATGAAGTTTTTTTCTCAAAATGGATCCAAGAATAACCTCCGTATTAATATATTCATCATCATCATCATCATCATCTATTTATATATTACTATTATTATTTATTATATTAGTAATATTAGCATGTTATTCAGAAACACTCTGTATATATATATATATATATATATTGTTATAAATTAATTAAATTAAGTAGGAAGAAATAAAATAAAAACATAAATAAGTTTAATTAATAATTTCATTGACTTTTCTTGCATACTGCAATCATATTTATCATTTGAATGAAAACTGTAATAAATAATAATTATTGGGCGCCAGGTGACAAATTAAAAACTTGTCGCCAAATATAAAACAAAATATACCACGGTGTAGCTCTCGAGCATGATAACTACGTCACAGAAGTAGGTCCTTTACGTTTTGTAATTCTATGGGAAAATGGACATATAAAAAATATAACCAAAATACGCAGGGAAATTCAAGTTGGTTTAACACGTCAGCCGTTCTGCGTATTAACCTTTAAATGCCTTTTAAACTCATAAACAAATTTCAAACAGTTTTAAATATTATCTGGTGGTGTTGTTTTCTGTGCTCTGATGCTCTCGTATATTCTGCATCGGTATGTAATATAATTGATTTACCTTATTGAGCTATCTTTTCATCCTTATGTGAATATTTCTTAGTTCCGATGCTAACCCTCAAACTGCCCTCAGGTATCGATGCAGTAGCGTCCCGAAACTCCGATGTTCAACTGCCAATTCTTCAAACTTCCACTTGGATTAAAATTTCTCGAACTTTACCTTGTAAGTTTTACTAGCTTACACTTTATTTAAAGAAGCTCGTTTATAACTTTAACAGGCGTATTTTATTACAATAACCGAAGTAAATTAAATTTTAAATTTCGGGAACATAAAAATGCGTGTACTCGCACGTAATTACAAAAAGGCTCTCTCTACATTGTTTTATCAACAAAACTCCTTAACAACGGGCAAAATCTCCTTAACAGCGATGCCAAAATTACACAAAAATTATCAAAGGATACTTAGATCATATTACTAAATTAAAATTCTTATTTTGACAGATAAATAATAAAAATAAAATTGTTCATAATTTATCGGCGCCACTTTCCAAACTAGTTTTGACTTCATAAACACATTATACACATCCTAAATTAACCTCTAAAACACACTTTGTACATCACAACTGTCCAAAACACATTCCCATAAATTGCTCCGATAATGCAGCATATTCCTTCGTGGTTTATAAAATATCAGAGCTATGCTTGAAATTGAGTCCGAGGCAATTTATATTATCTTTCTACATGTGTATCTTTACATATATAAGCTTCTAAATAAGAATATTTAACAATAATTCTTATTGTCATAGGTTTACATCAAAATACGAGTTTGGTAGTGTTTCCAGCAAGAAGTTATCTGCGTTATGGTCTGCCCTTTATTATTGATCAAAAAGAAACCGAAGATATGCCTAAAAATAACAATATGCATCTTGCATATATTCCAAGCTCTATTTATAATTGAATTTTATCAAAATTTATTATTTTTTCCACATGTATATTTTTTATCACAGATCTCACTTTAATTGGTATTAAAATAATGGTAATTTTATTAGAATCATGATTTTAAAGTTTGTTTATTAAAATTTTGTATTGTATAATCATAGTTAATGATTTAAAATGTTGTAAATCAGCTGTAAATTGGACAGATAATAATTTGGAATTTCATTGGTCCATTTTATGTGGAAATATGCGTAAAGTTACCAAATTTGGTAAATTTTGAAATTTAGTCTCGTTTTAATGCTCAAAGAGGAAGCACGCTGTACTAGTGAGCTCTAATTTTGAATTTAATGAGTTTAAGAGCTATTTTTGAAAATTATGGGCGGTTCTCTAATTTGTTTATAAAAATTGGATTAAAGGTTATGTTACCTTATCAAAGCATTAAATTATGTGCAAGTAATTGTTAAAAGTGTTTATTTATTTGTTGAAACAAAGTAATCAAATTCTATTTAAATGTCAAGTTATTAAAAGTGTTTAATTTATAAAATAATCCGACATACCTGAAGTTTAATATTCGAATGGTGTTATTTCTTTCAAAGTTCCTGAAAATTAATTTATTAGAGAATGTCAAATTAAAAGTGCAAATATTAATTCATAATAAGAAGAAGTTTACTTACCGTATCTGAAAATTTAACACGTTTCACTTAAATCATAATTGATTTACCTACGATCGACGTCATGAATGCAGTGGGACCAGGAATCGAAATAACGCTGTCTTGCTAAAATTGGCGGGAATCTGCTGACAGTTGCAATTCTAAGAAATTCAGATGTACACTGGACGGCAACATTTTGGATTAAGATAAGTCCACATTGGTTTAATACTTGTATTTGTGTAATCTTTTATTATTAGAATTTTATAACTATCTGTAGCGAGGTCACAAACTGAAACCCTGAGATATTTATGTTTTATATGCTGGTATATTTTAATTTGTGTTATTGGCGTAACCAACGTAAAGATTTAATTTTTGAGCTAGCCGAGGTAAATCAAATTTAATTGAGTTTAATAATTGTTTATTAATAAAATATTACATAGCATCTTTTCTGTCACCATCAACGTGGGTTGAATTATTTACTTATATAAGAGAATTCACAGCAATATATATGTATATATATTATATGTTTCATTATTTTCCAGGAATAACAGAACAAATCAACTAGGTATCCCTCAATTTATAATCGCCGTGCTATAAATTTGAATTAATCGTTGATATTTCGAACAGTACATTATTGGCCATTTATTTAAAAAAAATTGTCAAGGTACACCAAATAGTTTAAAAGTTATAAATTTTTTTCCGAAAACCTACCATTTTTGGACATTTTGGGTCGTGTGAAGACGCCGTTGAGTGGTAGGAAACGGGGGCCATAGAATTATTTATTTCAATACCACCCGCGTCGATATAATTAATGTATGGAAATCTCCTATTCCTGAATATAATTTGTATTATATCAAGCAATCAACATTCAAATATATAGATAATCAGGTAAAAAAAAATACGTTTTAATAAACAGCAATTCAGACAGATTTGTTACATGACACATAAAAAATTTATCAGTTAAAAGAACGCAAGCCCGCCCGGAATTCTAATAAAATTTAAATGCAGACGGAACCAGAGTAAGATTTATGCTTACTACAAAGACTAATTAACATCCTCTAAGGCATTTCTGTATTGGAAAATACCCAGAAAATAAGAAACAAAATTTATTGCTTTATGTAATTAGACCTTCTATTAATGTTCGTAGGATACAAATTTATATCTTGTGCTTTTAATAGGATTTATACAAACCCGGAAGATATTTCTTTCTAGCTTAAGGAATTCTTCCGGGTTGATCCAGTAAGCTGCTGACATTACAGCCTACACTTTATTACAGAATACGAGAAATAGCCAGAAATATTGATAAAGACTGTGTTGAAGTGTTTTTTTTTATTAATTTGCGTAGGGGATATTATTGAATATTTTTCAAAAACAAAGACTGAATTAATTACACTCCATTAAGAATTGTTAAAAAATTTTATGTTCTAACCTGAGAACGAAACGACTTCAAAATATTGCAGAAAATTAAAATGCTTCGATTCAGAAAAATCAACATTTGAATAAGAAATTCGGATACTAATTTGCTTCAACTTCCCCTTTCTTTTGTAATTTTAGAGTTACCACACATTAAGTTTCCATGAACCTTTCGGAGTAGCAATTACGATTCTTGAATAACAGTTGTTCAATCAATCCCAACCGACTGATTTGTTTACTTCAAAAATTAGTTCTAACAAACCTGTAGGCGCTCCGTCAGGAATAATTTTTTCAATCGGCTTATCAAGCGCAAAAATGAATCAGCAAACCATGATTAATGAAGATAAATATGGAATCAACGTAATGAGAACTTCCCTGTTAATATAAACACTTCTTTGTTTTCATTTTCACGTAAGTCAATAATATATGAATTACTTGTTTCTGATTACACATCTCTAAAAAAGATTATGAAATATTGATATTATTAACGGTATTTCGAGGCAGCCCAACTTTTCTTTCCTGGCTTTCCTTTAGTGGCATTACTCGCCTCGTAAAGCAAACATGGATGTTCACACCAAGATGTCCTCATTTGTCATCCCAGATGGTACATGGTTAACACAATTCAATAAAGGTAGGCCATGGAGAAAGTTCATATGTTTCTATTAAAGCTATACAGTTTATAAATTGCAATACAACTATTAAATAGTTGTCTACTTAAAGTTCAGTTGCTCTAAAGGCGCAATTCGACTGAGGCAACATTAGACGACATGTAGTATGCCTCATGTCGTCGAGTGTTGCCTGTTTCTAGTTGTGCGACTATGCCACAAACTTTTAACGATGTCGGACGTGAAACTTGTCGACCAACATCGCATACGCTTTGTCGTCTGTGTTTGTAGCATGCGTCTAAACCAATTCCATAGAAACAACCAGTTTCTTGCATCATTCTTTAAAAACGGTCGCGGCGGCTGCATATTTGGTTATAGCTTTGAGAAGAAGGAGAAGAAGAAAGCCGAGGTGGTGGAGGAGAGAATTATATGTTGGTGGTGAAGAAGCTCGGAATGACTTTTACAATAAATTGGTTGCTGACGATGAAGCTTTATTTCGAAACTTCACGCGAATCAGCAGACAAGATTTTGAGTACTTGCTAGGGAAGGTCTCCCCGACGATAAAGAAATGTGACACCAATTTTCGTGAGGCAATACCAGCTCATGTGAGGCTGTTAGTAACATTAAGATATTTAGCTACCGGCGATAGCTATTCCTCACTTATGTATCTGTTCCGGACATCTGAGCCAAGCATTTCACGAATTATTCCAGAAGTATGCAGAGCTTTGATCGACGTTCTACATGATTTGGTCAAGGTAAATAAAATTATTATCATTATGTTAAATATTTTATTTTTCATACAAAATCACAAGATATTAAGTCACTTATGGGAACGAGTCGCTAGAAATTCAGAGATTATTGGAAAAAAGCGAAAGCTGTTCTTATTGTGAGTTGTTTTCGAAGCTGTCGAATGGCTTTAAATAGGTATAGGTAGGCCCAGAAATCATTGATTGAAGCGAAGAAGTAGATGCTACGGAGGGTGGTCTTCCCTCTTCAGTGCTCGTTCTTTTGCTACATCTGAGTTTATTGGGCGTTAAATGCTGATTATGAGATTCATTGCTTTCTGCTTGAGTATCTTGGGTGTCTAACGTGTCTTGAGAATCGAAGAATAAATCATCTTCTTCCTGCAAAAACAGAAATAGAAATACTAAGGTAGATCAACTAAATTAGTTTTGCATTTTTCCACATTCCGTGCACTGAAGATGAGTGGAGAAAGATAGCAAAAGTTTTTGAAGTTTCCTGGAATTATCCACATTGTGTTGGAGCTTGTGGCGGAAAACACATTATCATGCAAAACCCGAAACACAGTGGCAGCATGTTCTTTAACTACAAAGGAACTTTTAGCATCGTTTTGATGGCCGTTGCAGACGCCAACTATTGTTTTATATACGCTAATATTAGTTGTCAAGGCAGAATTTCTGACGGAGGTGTTTTTCGAGAAACGGCATTTTATAAAAAACTGGCAAAAAACAATCTAGCATTGCCGCCCCCACAGCCACTTCCTGGTAGCAATAACTTATCGCCGTATTATATTGACGGATGATGCGTTCCCTCTACAGGAACACATCATGAAACCTTTTAGCGGCTACCACGACAAAGGCTCTTGTAGGAGAATATACAACTATAGACACTCACGCGCTCGCAGAGTAGTGGAAAATACTTTTGGATTGCTAGCATCAGTGTTTCGTGTCATTAGAAAACACTAACCCTAAATGTGGAAACCGCTGAAATCATCACAACAGCATGCATTTATCTTCACAACTTTTTGAGAAAGAGTAAATCTTCGAGGTCACTATATGGACACAAGATGGAAATATTATTCGGGGATCATGGAGGGCAGTTATCCAAGGCGACATTGGTATACAGGATTTGCAACGTAGAACACGTAGGTCAACTTTTGAAGCCAAAGAAGTGAGGGACGAATTTATGAGATATTTTAATTCAGATAAAGAAAGTGTGCCGTGGCAGGATCGTTACGCCTAATTTTATTATACTAGTACAGTTTGAGTAGATGTATTCTTAAAAATATTGAATAAATTAAATCTTAGCATCCGTAAATCATTATTAAATTTAATATTAAAAAAACTCACCCCCGAGTTCTCCGCGTCACTAACAGTTGACATGGTTGGTCTGGGTAAATCGACGTCTAGTAAAAAACCCAACAGCTCAAACGCAAACCATTCCTCTTTCTTGGAAGGAGATGAACCACTTTTTCTTGAATTTTGCAGATTTTTTCGTTCACGATGGAAAGCTGAACGCAAATTCTTGATTTTCTTTTTCACCTCAGTCACAGTACATTCGTATTTACTCGCTTATCATTTTTTAATCTGTTGTCTTTATAATCACTAATATTATTATTCCACAATTCCGGTGAATTATGATAATCTTCAATAAAAAAGGTAGTTTTCTCAATATTCCACTCCATGTCGCAGGACACAAGCCGCACCGATCCGTTGACTGTTGGATAATGGCGACATTGTTCGACAAGCTGAATCTTGTTGAGAGGTGACGCATGCGACCGGCAACAACAGTCAACATGTGGCATGCGGCAAAGATACATGCTTCATGTCATTTCGTGTTCCTCCGGTTGAAAGACTATGGGTGGCATGCGTCATTGCCGCATGCTACATGTTGCCTAAATGTTGCCTTAGTCGAATTGCGCCTTAACACTTCTCTTCTTCTTGGCGTCCCATCTCTTAATTAGAGGTTGGCGGTTACATTGTTCGGCTTCGATCTCTCATAGTCGAATAATTTTTGTCTGTATATTTTCCAAATTCTTATCTACTCGGATTCGTCCAATACAATTTTGTTGCTGTCATCTCGTATAATCATTGGTGTTTGCTTTATGTTTATACCTGCTACTTCCTCTATTTCTTTTATGTAATCCGAACATATTGTGTTGTTCGTTCAGGTTTTCAATTTCTATACACTTTTCTAGTATCTATTTCTCGTTTACTTCTTTAATTACGTCCTTTATTCTTTTGATTGTTTGTGTATATTCCGGTTCGCTGTTGTTGTTAAACGTTGTTCTCTTATCTTTATCTTTATCTATCGGTCATTCAATGTACCAATAAAGTTCTAGGCAAGCCAACAGTCAAATTTATCCCTTCTTACGGTATTTTCTGTCTTTCAATCGTCCGATAGTCTACGTCAGAGATTAGTTTCCTTATTCCATAGGATAAACTTATCGGGTAGTAGAAGCAGCCGACAGTACTTTATCGGAAAGATAGGGCAGCTACGATTGTGTACGAGGCGATACGAAACATTTCGAGCGGATGTAAATGTAAATAAAGTGTTTACAAAATTAATACTACTTTTTCTGGTGTAGTAACTTGTTATGTTCTTTTAAAATTTGCCGCTATATTTGAATTGGTCACAATCCAATTGCCGCTCCATAGGAATTAAAAACGTTATTTTAATTGCCGTTTGTATGTTAACAGTTTTGGTTATTTTGTTGTTTTTAATTTACGACAAGACCAATTTCGACGTTTTTCTTTGTAGGCTAGATTTGCCGATCAGAAATAATTTCCGAGAATTCTTTTGTTAGCAGTGCTAGCTTTCAAATATCGCTTCTCGGAAGACGCACGTGTTAATTTCGTTCTAGAATTGTTTCGTAACATGTTGCAATATTTTGGGGGAAATGTAGGTTTGAGTCGCGTTAATTCATCAGTCAGCCTTCGATCTTCGCTGAACTCTGATCCACCAAATTCCATCTTCGGGGGGGGGG